>OY730196.1:116833964-117018582 GCA_963422505.1 Pseudognaphalium luteoalbum | reverse complement strand
CCTCTTCTCCACCTAAATTTCCTTCTCCATTGAACATAATCTTAAATATATATATATATATATATATATATATATATATATATATATACACTAGCAAAATGCCCGCGCGATGCGGGCGGTAAACAACTATTAACTTCACATGTATTCGATATAAAGTATTAAATCAAAATCAGAATTTATATGATGATACTTTAAGATATCATTTTTCTAAAAGGAACAAAATAATATTTTTACCCTTTTTAAAAATTGTTAAAAAATGTGTAACAATATATATATATGTACATAAAATGTATTTGTGAACTCAATAGTCGGGTTGCGAGTCTCTAATAGCCAGGTGTCATGTTGGAAGGTGCGGAGTCGTTAACTATTATTTTTTATTTTTTCTGTAGTATTTTAATACAAAACATTATATTCATGAAATTGTAATTTCAAAATTTGATTAAAAAATTGAAACTCTAGAATACAGAAATTGATGATATCAAAACAAAATATAGAATGTAAGAAAACCAGAAAATTTGTAATATGATACAAAAAGACATCAAATAGGTCGTTTCTAACCTTTTAAAACACTAAAAAACGTGTAAAATTTAGCGAAAATATATTTTGAAGGCTTTAATGGCCGAATTCAACTCCAAACGATGGACAATTCGTCTTGGGCGTTTTGCTATCACGTTCGTCTCGTTTTTACCTTTCCAACATAATTGACACATCGCGTACCTCCTTACGGTTTAAAAGTTATGTCGTGTTTTAGTAAAAAATAGAGTTTAGTATATGTAAGGATATATTAGTAATTTCAAATAGGTTTTTCAAAGACTCATATAAACTTCAAGGGTAAGTAGTTAATTCCCTTAAAGAAATACCTAAATTGTTTAATATTTTAATAGTAGGCATATAAAAGAAGTAATTAATTAGTATTTAATGTCATATGTTAATTACTTTAATTTTTATTAATTATAGTATTAATCACATATAATAATTATAGTATTAATTACATTTAACATATTTAGGGTATATTAGTAATTTCATGTAGATATTTTAAATTTTAATAGTAATATTAGGGGCAAAATAGTAAAATCTATCTTTAAAAAAAAAAACTTGAAATACATTATATATGAGTATAGATAGATAGAGAGAGAGAGAGAGAGAGTTGCATGATCCAGAGGGAACACCCATTTTGGGGGGAAGGGAGAGTGTTGATCCAAACCAATCATCTTATCTAACCTTGGTCAAAACCGGTTTTCAACCGGTCAAAAACCTCAAAATTTCCTGTAGAAAACCGGTCCGATCGGCCGATTCAACCCATTTTTTAAATCATTGCGTAAAACCCACCAAATAATAAAAAAATAAAAAACTCGTCAAAATATGTCATGATGGATCTTAAATCGAAGAGAAGGAAACGCTGAATTTTATGAGGCAATTTCCATAACTTTTCAACTTGTCGTTTGTGAGATAAATTACTTTAGGGGTAAATAGGTAAATGAGTTTTTATAATTATAGATATGATCACATGGGTGCACATTCACACCAAATATTAAAGACTTCATGAGATTAATGGTGGTTATTTTACTTCCCCCTTTCCCCCATTTTTTACACTTCTCCTTTGATCACTACTATATATATATATATAGGGTTGGGTTCTGGTGAGAACAGGGAATTCCGTGAGAATGGTGAGAACACATTTTAGTCATTCATTTTTTGATAAAAAAACCTGATTTTAGAGGTGACACTTTTGTAAATACTTTGAAGTTTGATTTTGGAGGGTTCACATCACTTTTGCGCATGTGAAGCTTTTTTTTTAGCTTCATATCATTTTTCTCATATGAAATTTTTTTTTAGCTTCACATCATTTTGCTGATGTGAAACCTTTTTTTTAGCTTCACATCATTTTACTCATGTGAATATTTTTTTTTAGCTTCACATCATTTTGCTCATGTGGAATATTTTTTTAACTTCACCTCATTTTGGTGAGATTAAGTTTATTACTCCCTCTGTCCTGAATTTATAGTCCATCTTTCCATTTTGGGATGTCCCGATTTTATTGTCCACTTTGTACTTTCAACCAATCAAAACATTTGAATGTGGTGAAAGATTAAATCTTAGTGGTTGTATAGTACGAGTAGTACACTTTTCTTAAACTGCGTGTTTTTTGTCTGTGGACAATAAAATTGAGACGGAGGGAGTATTTTTTTTTTAACATAAGGTTATGATGGTATCAATTTTTATAGGTTCACATAGTTTTAATAAGATTAACTTAATACTTTTTTTGTTAACATTAGTTTTTGAAAACATTAATGTTTATACATATCAATTCACTACTTCAAAATTGTTGTTAACAAAAATGAAATAAAACTTCATCATGTTAAAACTATTGTTAAACAAAAAAAATTAAACTTCACCTAGATCTCCTTATGTGAACCCTCTAAAATCAAACTTCGAAGTATTTACAAAAATGTCACATCCAAAATCAGATTTTTTGATCAGAAAATGGATGGCTAAGACGTGTTCTCGCCGTTCTCACGGAATCTCCTTGTTCTCACATGATCCCAAGTCTCTCTCTCTCTCTCTCTCTCTATATATATATATATATATATATATATATATATATATATATATATATATAGTGGGAGGTTCAAATGAGAACCACTCTAAAGTTGAGAACTTTGAGAACCACATCAAATACGTGTTTGTTCACATGTGATTAACTTCAATCATATGTGAACATTGATGTACGTTTAATTGAAAAAGAAAAAAGTCAAAAAAATTCTAAATTTATATCGAAAAATACATTTTAACCGATTTGTTCACATTATCGTTCACATGTGAACATATATTTGTTTTTTTTGCGTTTTTTGATATAATTTTAGGATTTTTTTGACTTTTTTTTTCTTCAATTAAACGTACATCAATGTTCACATATGATTGAAGTTTATCACATGTGAACAAACATGTATTCTTTGTGGTTCTCAAAATTCTCAACTTTAGAGTGGTTCTCATTTGAACCTTTCCCTATATATATATATATATATATATATAAGAACCACTTTAAAATTGAAAATTTTGAAAAAGACAACGAATATATGTTTATTCACGTGTGATTACATATACCGTGTCTACATATGAATATTTTATGCTTTCTTTGTAATTTACTAGAAATAATTCTTAAAATTACATAGAACTCTTCTATTTTTCTAACAACAACAATAAATAAATAAATAAATAAATAATAATAATAATAATAATAATAATAATAATAATAATAATAATAATAATAATAATAATAATAATAATAATAATATAATAATAATAATAATAATAATAATAATAATAATAATAATAATAATAATAATAATAATAACATCGACGACAATGGACTTTTGTTTATGAATTATATGGCATTATTTGTTAAGGTTTTGCTAATGTGTAATTTTGATAAGTTCTTTATTAATACTTCTAGATCAAAAATGTTAAAAGCTACATGGATAGCTAGACCGGCTATTTATTTACAAGGAAATTAAACACAATAGTAGTGTTTTTTATTTTCCACGCTACTCTATGAAAACCTTCGTATTTAACTTTTTGACTTTTTTAAAAATAGAAAAAATCTTTAGTTAGAAATTAATAATGCTAGCTATTTTTGTCATCCCGTACGTCTAATATTGTCTAAACGATCTTTTCATGAGTTTTCTTAAACTGACTTTTCTATTGTCAACGTAACTTCTTCAAACAATTTACGAATTAATAGTAGAGGTGGTAATTTTAGACGCGGTCGTTATTTATGAGTCAAGTTGAATAATATTTATGAGATGATGGGTTTTTGTTGAGTCTCCTTTTGTTTTAGATGAGTTTCTAATATAACTTCCTATTATAACAATTAACCAACAGGTCTAGCGGATAATTTATTTAATTTTTTTAACACCTTTTTTTGTTTTTCCCATTTCCACTCAAATAAAAAAAAAGTTTGGTACCATACCGACGGTTCAACCCGACTCGAGATCCATTTGACCCGGCCCCTTTAGACCTATTCTCCTAAGAACACAGGGAGCGCTGAATGGTGGTTCAATGTTCAGTTCAGTGTTCTTGAGAACACTGAAGTAGAAAAGTGGGATAATGGTTAATCTTGAAGTTCAGTGTTCAGTTCAGTGTTCTCGTGATTATTTTATTATTATTATTATTTTCTAAAAACAAATTAAATACATAAAAGAATACACAATAAAAACAAATAACATTAAATTAAAAAGTACTTTCATACAATAATTAAAATTCCTAAAAATACATAATTAAAATACGATAATTAAAGATCCTAAAATACATAATTAAAATACGATAATTAAAGATCCTAAAATACATAATTAAAGTTCCTAAAAATACATAATAAAAATACGATAATTTGAAAATACATAATTATTCGTCATCCGTCTCCGATCCACCAACCGAACCCGATCCACCACCCGAACCCGATCCACCACCCGAACTCGGTCGCCTCCACCCGAACTTTTCGCAAATCTTCTCCTTTTCCATGTTTAGAAACCACGCGTCATCTTCCGATAAGCCATCCGTTGTCATCTTCAAAACCCGCATTGCTTCGGCGATGTCTCGGATACGATAAACGCTAGCTTTGGATTGAGTCAATTGTTGAAAGTTTGTTGTGATCGACTCATCAAAAGAAGGCGTGCTACTTTTAGTAGAAGTGTCGGAAGATGTTTTGGCACTTTTAGGATGCCTTGATTTTCCGGGTGGCCGCGGGTGTACATCATCTCCAAAAAGGGCGGCGTTCGGGTTTTCTTCATTCTCCACTTCATTCTCCACGTCATTCTCCAAATCATAAGTTACCTCTTCCAAGTCCACCGTCTCCCTTCGCTTGTTCCTACGCCCGACTACAACCGCCTCGGGCACCAACCATTTTTGTTTATCTTTCAAAAAATTCCAAGCGAGCTCTTGACCAAAAGCCGATTTCGCCTCAAAACGGAACGTCTCTAAACACCGCAACCTAAAATCTTCATCTTTTTCACCACTATGCATTTCTCTTCCCAACCTAGCAACGATTCCTTGATACTTATGACAACGATTGTTCAAAAAAGTCCACTTAGACGACAATGCGTCTTTCCCCCGTTGGACGACTTTTTTCATATCCGCACGTTTATTGTACTCGTCCCTCTCCAAGTACCAAAATGACTCTCCTTTTTGATCGATGCCTCGGTTTTGATCTTCGGATATACAAATCCAACATTGAGCTAAAAGTAGCTCCTCTTTGGACGTCCAATAATTGCGGACGGATATTACTTTCTTTTTCTTCGGCGACTCGACTACTTTGGATTTTGATTTATTAGGCCGAGACGACGTCGCTGTTTCGGCCTCAACCGAATGCTCCAACGGCGGTGGCATTTGACTTTGCTTCCATAACAAAAATTCTTGGTACTCGTATGTCATTTGCGGGAATTGGGTGGGTGGAACTTGTGTTTGACACGGGTTGTATGAAGATGATTGTGTTGTTTGTGGGTTGTAAGTTTGACCAAAACCCGGCACTTGAGCATTTGAACTTGTGTTTGCGGGTTGTAGTTTGGTGGAAATGGATTCCATTGCGATTGGAGGTTGAATGAGTCATTTGGGTTTTGAGACATTTTTTTTTGTTTAGTTTTCACAAATTATAAAGTATAGAAATAAGAAAAAGAAGAAAAGATTTGATGTGTGAAAAATGGTGGAAGTTGAGTGTGTATATATAGTGTAAAAAAAAGATTTTTGAAAAAAAATAAAATAAAAAAATAAGCCCAACGGCCCTTTAAAAACGGCTAGTTTTTAATTTTTTTTTTTTCGTTTTTTTTATCCCGTTGCAACCCAAAAAAAAAAAAAAAAAGGAAAACGTTGCAATCCACCGTTTTGATCCGAACGCCGAGCCGGAGCACCGAACGCCGGTGACCGGCGTTCTCCTATGTTGAACGGTGAGTGAATCTTGGGCACTCCCTGTGCTCTAAATGACTCATTCGAACCTGAACCCATATGCACCCAAACCTATCTAGACCCGTGACCCGACGTACCCATTTATTTTGCCACTTATAACTAATACTATATACGACTCACATGGTAGATTCAAAATGTACGAATTGATCGAATGTACGGTGAGATGACTGAGATCGAAGCATTGTTGATTTGCACGGTACAATAATTTATAAGTTAGCATAAAGTTAATTTGTTGAACAAGACAAGGTTTGCTTTTGAAGAATTCTTTAAGAGCAAATATATATATATATATGTTGAAAAATTGAAAGGAAGAAAACATGATGATGATCATAAGAATTGCCTTTTGAAAACGCACGCTCTCTCTTTGATCACTTCTCCTTTACGCGTTTTTTGAGTAAACTCCATCAACAATTTAATTAAAAGGTCCGTAAAAGTAAAGTTATTTGTTTTATATATAATCCACATCATGGTCATGCTCACTAAAAATTTACGTTATCTTTTCATCAATTGAGATACACCGGGCATATAAATAGTGGTCTAGTTAAACTTAATGCATGCATGGGTCTAGGCATATAAAATAGGCATGCATACATATGTACTGTCACAAGTCCATATTTTAGTGCTATTTAATTTATCAAAGACTAAATTAAATATCTTTTATATTACATGTTTTGGAATCAATAAAACTAACGGTCTCTAACAACACACAACGTACAAACGTTAGCGGTATAAATAATCATCTTTCAAATGTACAACATATGAAATATACTACGATGTAATTTATTAGGGGAAAATGATTCATATATAGTATTAAGTATTAACATTACGTACACAAGCTTCTCTAACGTTATAAGATCGAGATACTTATCAAATAAGAGATCGCGGTTATAAATTTCAGTCGAGGTAGTGTGTCTGTATTTTTCGTGCTTCTACTTGATACGTGGGTTAGGTAAATTAATTGTATGTAAGGAACAACTACATACCTGGTCAAGGGCGAAGCTAAAAAAATTATATGGAGTGGGCCAAAAAAAAATATTTTGTGCTTCTTTATAGTTTTGAGGTTAAAAATCTTAAAATTGTCATTAATATCTTTAAAAATTTATTTTTACGTAATTTCATAAATTTTGTGGGGGTAGCTACTCTTATATGCCCTATTCTAGCTCCACCCCTATGCCTAGTTTGAATAGAACGGGGAATAATACTGAATATAAATAAAAGAAAAAGAATGTTTGCAATGAAAGCCCTTAAAACTTTTGTTAATACTTTCAGACATGCATAAAAGGTTTGTACATGTATCAAAATTAAAGTGTCAAAATAAACTTAAGGTGAGAAAAAAAAGTTATGGCTATAGTACAATACTATTTAATAGATATCTAAATGTCTTAAAAAATATCCTAAGAGCATCCACAACCATGTTTTTTTACCAAAGCTTTATAACTAAAATTGTGTAAAAGCTTTTTTTAAAAAAGCTTTTGCTTCATTGAGAAAAAGCTTTACAAAAACTTTACAAGTACCAAAATTATTAAAATGTTATAAAATATTGATGAGAAATAGTGCTATAACTTATAATTCCTCAACCTATAGGTCTATCATTTTCTCATTAGTTTATTGAATTAAAATGATTTAAAGGTTTGAAAAGCTTTTTCTCAATGGAGAAAAAACTTTTTTTTAAAAAAACTCTTACACAATTTTGTTAAAAAAAACTTTGTAAAAAGTTATGGGTGTGGATGCTCTCACACAATATAAAAATCTTCTACAAATCTTTTTTATAAAACACGTCATCAATGTTCAAAAAAGCTTTGTAAAACGTTTTATGATCCAATGATAAAAAACTTTTCTTTTGAAACTTATATACACTTTGAAAAAGCTTTTATCTCAAAGCTTGAGATTTATCAAACTTTACCATGAAAATGCTTTACAGTTTAAAGATAATAAGATTTTTAAAAGGTTTTTTGATTGGAGATGCTCGTTATTAAAATTTAGAGGTGACAATTTTAGACCTATTGGTTAATTATGGGTCAATTTGATTAATTTTTAGGAGGGGATGAGTTTGTTGGGTCTCCTCCCCATTTTTAGGATGAGTCTAATTAGGTTTTTCAATATAACATAAATTGTGTAACAATTAACTAACGGGTTTGGATGGGTCTAGCGGTAATTTTTTTTTCCATATCATTTTATTTTGGGTTTAGTGTTTCGGAATATACCAAACTTTGACCAAATATCTATAGTGTGTACCCAACTTACATTTGCTAATTTTAATGCATCAAACTTTAAAAAAAAATGTTTTAATGTATTTTGATGACCTGTCATTCGTATAGTGTGCCACATGTCATACGGAGAGAGTGACACGTCATCAAAATACATTAAAACGTCCTTTTTGAAAGTTGGATGCATTAAAATTAGCAAATGAAAGCTGGGTACACACAATAGACATTTGGTCAAAGTTTAATACATTCCCAAACATTAACCCCTTTTATTTTTTTCACTTTTCACTCAAAATTGTTTAAAAAAAGTTTGGTGAACACGATGATCCGACCCAAGACCCATTTGACCCGGAACTCGTTTAGACCCATCATTCTAAATGACCCATCTAACTTGAACCTATTTAGACCCAAACTCATCTAGACTCGAAACCCGACCAATTCATTTTGCCACATTTGTCAAAAGCCAAAAGAAATTATTACTAATAAATAATTACCAATATGGTGTTTCTCTAGAAATTATTACTAATAAAGTGTTTTTTTTTTAACAAAGAGGTATTTTTGCTTTTTTTAATGGATTTTTGTGACATCAATTTCATTGGTATTTATATGTGTGTAAAGTTAATTTAATTTATTTTCTTTAATTTTATCCGTTATAGAAGAAATTAACAAATAATACATTTAAAATCTTGTTATATCATATAATTTTCACAAACAAAAAACATAAACAACTTTTATTACTGCACATTTAAAATTGATTTCGAAACTGTTGTTATTAAGGTTACGTAAAATTCCATCCAACCCCTAACCATTTTGATGGTACAAGTATTTTCTCAGAATTTTAAGTAAATTTTAATCTATTGATATTTAACATGTTTATTAAAGTGCTTATGAGAAAACAAGTATATACAACAAGGTAGAGCAGAAGAATATAACAATAATAGACGATGCAGACAAGAAGGAGAAGGAGTTATCGATTAGATTTCAAAACTTGCATTTGTTATTTTTTTGGGGGTAGTTCACATGTCAAAACATTCTTTAAATTTTGTAGACCAATTAATTTATTTAATGGTTGATAGAGAGCAAGGGCAATCAAATTTTCATAAAATGTTCAATTTAGCAAACGATAAAAAATGATTACATAAATCAACGCTAACTATACGTAATCGGTTTAAAGGTAATTAAACTTTATAAAAATGTGTACAAAGATAACTAAAGTTTATAAGATTGTTCAAAATGATGAATCCTTTTAATTGGTTGCTAATCGGATTTTTTACACTAGTCGTCAAGTTTTAAAAGTTAAGTTATTTTGTTGGGAAAAATATATTGTTATTAAAATTGAACATTTTGTGAAAGTTTGACACCATACATGTCTATCAACCCATTTATATAATATGTGAATGTGTTTCAAGAGACATTGATAACATGTATGTGTATTTGAGAAAATGTGATTAGCTTGGCAAATATCAAATGATGTGTAATTTTGTTGTTACTGTACTAGTATAAATTGTTTATGTGTTTTGTTTACAAAAAGATATATGATATAGCAAGTTCTTAAATAGTTCCTGTTATGCTCATAATTTCACCTATAACAATTGCAATTTAAGAAAATAAATTAACGTTACAAATATACAAAAAAAAATAAAAAAAAAATAAATTATTTGATGCAACAAAAATCCCTTAAAAATAGTAAAAATACCCTTTTATTTCAAAAACTACTTTATTAGTAATTATTTTTACAGAAACAGGTAATTATGTTTTCGCACCACACCATGCTGGTTAAAAACTCCCGTAGATGATGGTTGTGAAATGCGAAAAAGAGTAGATACAAGACGGTAGAGTGTAGACTGAAAAATTAGAGTCAGAGAGATTTATTTCTCAGCTTTTGGCAATAAATGTGATACCGCCCCGCAGAACCATGTTGTACTTTACAAATGTCTCAGTTGTTTTCCTTGTCTTTTTTAATGACAATTATACCACTGCCATCCTCTTAACATATTTTTCAGTTAAAATAGTAACAGATTTTTATTTTTATTTTTTAAAAAAGTTAAAAATAACAGAAAATTACCACTCACCTACTACTGATCTACTGTTTAAGCTCATTTTTTTAGATGCCAAATTGCCAACGTTTACTAGGAGTTAGTTAGGACATCTCAAATACATATACATATCTTAGTTTAAAGTTTAAACTTTATTATTATTATTACTAGGTGAGGTCCCGCGATAACGCGGGGCTTCGATATTTAATTTTATAAATTGTGTAATTAATAATCTAGGTCAATTGAAATTGTACCATAAACTCGATGTTTATATAATATAATCTTCAACCAATAACATTTAACATATACTCCATCAGTTTGGTACCGTTCAGAAAAGTTACCTATTTTATGAAGGGGCACAAAATCAAACATATATGTAAAAGTATAGAATTATTGTAACTCACGAAACAATTTTTTAAAACTCATATCAACAATTAATTCAGTCTAAGTCAAATAACTATGTTTTGTAATTCATATCAAACATTTTATCCAAATCATACATTGTTGTGATCATATATATAGATAAGCAATGAATAGATCTTGAATAACGATAATAATGAGGCATGGTTTTTTAATTAAGTTATTAAAAATATATAGGAAAACCACTTTTTAATTTAAAAATATTAACTATAAGGATTATAAAAAATTAGGGAAGTACTGGAATTGCTAATTTTAATTGTTATGGGTACAAATCTTAAAAATTGGGAAAATATGTTGGAAATAATTTAAACCGTAGGATCTTTGTGGATGGAATTAATCTAAGGTCCAAATTACCCCATGATATTCTGTTTTTTTATATATATAAATAAAGATTATTATTATTATATTTGAAATCCTAAAGCCTAGCTCATATAATACGTATAATAACACATTTATAGAAAGTGTTTTTAGTGATTCTATTTACGCTTAAAACTAGAGGTGATAATTTTAGACCCATTAGTTAATTATGGGTCAATTTGGTTAATTTTTAGGAGGGGATGAGTCTAAATGGGTTTTTCAATATAACCTATAATTGTGTAACAATTAACCAACGGGTTTGGATGAGTCTAGCGGGTAATTTTTTTTCCACCTCATTTCATTTTTTTTATTTTTCACTTATATTAAAAAAAAGTTTGGTGCCCGATGACCCGACCCGAGACCCATTTGACCCTGACCCGTTTAGACCCATCTTTCTAAATGACCAATCTAGACCCGGACCTATTTAAATCTAAACCCATCTAGACCCGAGACCCAACCCGACCCATTCATTTTGTCACCTCTACTTAAAACGCACAATCTCCATTGACAAGCTCTCCATATATCAATTAGATAACAACTAAAAAATGGAGAATTAAACTTTCACAAAATGTTCAATTTAAGGAACAATCTAATTTTCTTAACAATAAAAATAACTTAACTTTTAAAACCTTCACCTGGTGCAAAATAAGGTGATAATAATTAAAATAACTTAATTTTATTATCCTAGTAGAAATTATAATAGAATTTAATTACCCTTATACATATTACGTATAGCAATTGTTGACTTAAGTTATAAAATTTTAAGCATTCACTAAATTGAACATTTTATAAAAAATTGTACCTTTTTGTATGATAACTCATCAAGATAAAATCTATGTAACTTACAAATTTAAATTTGATTAACCTTTGTAAATTTATTCGAAAACGTACTATATATTGTACATCCAAAAGGCAACTAGTCGTATATCGTATATATTAGTAATAATGCTTAGCTAACACCTAACTGTAGTATCCAGCAGGAATTTGTATTTATGATCCTCGTGCGGATCACAAGCTTTATGTTTAGTCCCTACCTTTTCATTCTCAAAAGCACGTGATCACTTATTTCATGTGAACACGACTTTATTTACAATCTCAAAATTTACCGTTTACAACAAGAATTATAATTCACTACTAGTACTGAATATGATTTCACTTGATTTAGATGTAATCTCATAAATTTTAATTTCGTTACAAGGGATTAACCTTAAGACTTTACGGAGAGAAGTCTCGTTTGGAAATAAGAAAAAGAAGAAGATAAAAGAATGGATTATATTGTTGAAAATAAAAGAATCGCGTAGCATCTCTTGAATAAAAGTATCAAGTATCTACTAAAAGAATCTACGATCAAAATCTCCAATTTCTGGGCTTTTTACAACTAAGTTTTACGTTCAATTTGTTGTCGAATATAATTTTTTACATTAATTTAATTGTTCTATCCGCTTTAATATTTTTTATTATTCCAAAGACGAAATTATAGACAACAATTTTTTTCTGAAGTACGTGTAAGCAATCATTCAATATATATTATATATGTATATATCACAATGTTTTTTTTATTTTCTTTTGGTACGGCCACTACAACAAAAATTCATTTATTCACACTTTTAAAAATGTGTGAAGTTATGATAAATAATTCACACTGAAAATTATTACATTAATAAATGTGGAAATCACTAAAATCTTCACATATATAAGTATGAGAAAAAAAAGTTACACTTAAAAGTGTGAAGAAATTATAACTTTTCAACACTTAAAAGTGTGAAAAAAGATTTGTAACACCCAATTTATCCACACTTTCCCTTGTGTGGAAAAATCATGTGTTACAAATTTTCTTCCACACTTTTAGGTGTTTTAAAATTGCAATTTCTCCACACTTACAAGTGTTAGCTTTTCTTTCTTACATATATATAAGTGTGAAAAATCTTATCTTTTTCAAAATAAAATAAAATTACACACTTTCTAAAAGCGTGGATAAAAAAGTGTGATCAAATGACTTTTTTTAGTGGGTGATTTATATCAGATTTTATAAAGAAATGTCTTCTGGAAAACAAAGATATGTACACAAAAGCTGTTACATTCTAAATCCAGCTCAATATATGTTGTCCATATATCTAGGACCATCGTTCAACATTTCAAACTTAATTACATCTACAATTTGATGTGCAACTTGGCCGGCCACAAGTTTGTAAGTAAACCATAAAGAAAGTGACAAATAAGATATTCGATCCCATTTAACAATTTTGTATATCTCTTACAAATACCAAAATGTCAATGGTTTAAAAGTTAACTTAGCTTTAATACAAACCTTCACTAAATTAAGATGATCTTTCTTACGTTTTTAGCTCAAATTATATATGCACAAATTAATTACTTATTAAATTGTTATAAAGATGGTACACTTAGGGTAAAAAGATAGTCTTCACTCTATCAGCAGGATGATGTACTAGATGTTTTATTAAATTTAATAATCAGATTATTATTATTTTCAAGTGTTGCTTATTTTAGGTTACTTGATGAAATAGAAAAGGTTACTTTTTCCTAATATACCCTACCATACACCAATAATGGAGGAACCATGCATGATTCAAATATACCACTTTGGAGCATGTCATCTAGGTCAAAACTTTGAAGTAAAGGATCAACACAAACTGACTCACCACAAAGGTGGGAATTTGAGATGTTGAGACCACTCCAACTTCATCTCAGCTCCTTTTCACCAAAAGATTTCATCTTTGAACTCAAAAGCAACTAAACTTTAAACCAAACCCACCCCACCTCCTTTTTTACATTGTCAAAGTTACAAAAGGAAAAAAAAAGTGACTTTACTTTTTGATCAAAAGATGCATTAAGCTACTTTAAGTAGGCTTTACTTGTTTACAACTGCTAATAAACAACCCCATTTGATTTATTGCAAAAAACAATAACATCTTCTTATCTTCATCTTAGCTTGGTAGCGACTTAGTTGACTTTTGCTACGAAAATGACGACCGTGTTTATAATACCAAGTGGCGACGCTAATCCTTATCTCCATGACAATGTTGCTTCAATATATGGCCTGTGATGTACGTAACTTGTCTTGGCCTTATTGAGTCGCGTTGCCGATCTCAACATGTTAATTTCATCGTCGGCTGATTATGTAATTTGGATGTTCACATTTGGCAATTGAGATACAAACTTTTAACTTAAGGTACAACTAGCAGTATGCAAAGAGTTTACTAATCAAGAAGTTGTGAGATCAAGTTTCGTTGAAGAAGATGTATATGTATGCGAGTTTCCCTGTAATTAAATTTTTAGTGAATATAATAAAATGTAAATTTGAAGAGTGAGATGAATTATTATGGAATGCACCGGCCTTCATGAGTATCCTCAATTGCGTTTTGCTCTTTTTCGTAAATGAGTAGCTTTTCTTGATCGAAAGGGATTTTGACATCTACGCATTTGATTTTATTATATTTTATCACGGGTTAGTAATATTTAATTAAGAGTATTGTGAAAATAAGCCTGAAGAGATGATTAGTACATATATAATAATGAACAAACACAAGATTTCATAAATGACTTGCAAAGGTCAACATATATATAGCTAAAAAGAAACACCAAGAATTACTTGATAAACTATATTATTTCACATTTAACTTTACGTAAACACTCCGGCCTAGATTTTTACAATCAATCTTAATTATTTATATTTGACATATTGACCCGTGCTTGCTTTAACACCATAATGTCAATCCGATCCTTCCTAAATGTAAATTATTACAACGTAAAACAATACTATTTAATCTCGCCAAGAACGGGATATAGAAGGTAAGATTTGGAGAGTGAAATCGTTGTGTCAACATGCATGTAAAAATATACAGCAAATTATACTAAGCGTTTAAAACAAATATATATGGGATTAGTATGGTGCTAGTTACACATAAATTATGGTGGTTAAAGAAAGCTACTTTTGGATGTCTCCATTAAGCAAGATGTGATATTTCATATTATGGTCTTTATTTTGGAACTGATTAGGCCATGCTTTACACACAAGCATGCAAATATTTTTAAGTGCAAAAGTCTAAAAAGAATCAACCTGCCCTTTTGGATAGTTTTGTAAAAGGATAACCTTATTTTTGCCTACTTTAAGTGTTGGTCAAGTTTTTCACTTATTAAATCATAAAGTTAGGGTTCAATATCTGTTTTCAAAAGTTGAGACCAATCTCTCTCTTTTCTTCGTACAATCATATTCTTTCGTGCATGAGGCCTACTAAATCTTAAATCTCAATCTCAAATCTCAAATTAATATAACTTAACAAGAAGGAATTACAGCGTTCAAATAATAATAATAATAATAATAATAATAATAATAATAATAATAACAACAATAATAAAATAGTTACAATTATAATTATTATAATAATAATGATACTAATAATAATAATAATAATAATAATAACAACAATAATAATTATATTAATAATAAAATAGTTATAATTATAATTATTATAATAATAGAGATAATAATAATAATAATAATAATAATAATAATAATACTCCATAATAATAATAACAACAATAATAATAATAATAAGTCAAGGTAATGTTACATGTGGTTGTTAAATTTTAAATTTACCGCGCGCACACACACAAACATATATATATATATATATATATATATATATATATATATATATATATATATAGATGAAGCGTATATTATTATAAATAGATTAAACATAATAAATTAATCAAAATTTCACATTATTTCAGATTTACTTACTTTATTATGTAAATATGTGATCATACCCAAAATTAAAAATACATAGGTATGTTTGGATGACGGGCTTCTAGGGGCTTTTGGGGGCTTGAACTTCTATTTTTTATAAGCCTCAGCTATAAGCCTTATTTGGCAACATAAAAAAAATGGGGCTTCTTGAAAAAATAAGCCCCCAGAAGCTCCTAAACAAGAAGCTTTTTGAAGTGGCTTGTGAAAAGAAACCCCAGCTCCAACCCCAAGCCTCAGCTCCAGCTCTAGTCACAATCTCTAGCCCGTTGTTACCAAACACACCCATAGACTGAATATGCGTGGTTGGTAGGATGAACAACAATGATTTCTATTCCAGTGGCTACCATTGCAACTGTATTTATTGTTGTCGTTATTATTATTATTAGTATAAATTTGGGTAACTATTTATATTAAAAACAGCATTGGTAAGAAATTTAAGATATATATCTATCTAGTTTCAGTTTCAATGTATGAATTGCATTAATTGGTTTCAAATGGGTACAAATGCCCTTTTCAACTACATTTTGGGCCACTTCATAAATTGTTTCTTATCCTACACCAAGCATATCAACTTTATTTGGTTTTGATGGAAACATATATCACAACAATCAATGAAGGTCATCATTTAAGATCTTTCTGATTGATTTTGATTTAGTTGAAAGATGTAAGGTATATATCTATTAAATAATTCGTTTAATCTTATTGAAGTTAGGGACCGACATACTTTTTTGATTTAATAAAACATAAAACAAATTGAAGTCTTATTAATAAATATTTTTTGGGTTAATAGATAAATTGAACATGGTTTTTCTTGTGTATTAAGCCTTTTATAAACTTGAGGGACTAATTGCTAAATAAAGAATCTAGTGGGTAAAAAATAGGATATTGGAGTTCACTAAAAGTAGTTTCAAAATATTCCCAATATACCCCTCAAACCTTTTTGTACTCGTAAAGAAGTTTCAACATCAAATCATTAAATGTTCCAAGTGAAAAGAGGCCCATTCTGGTAGCTTTAGACAATAAAGCCACCACCCAACATCCACTTTAAAACCCATAAATAAAACAATACCCCCAACAACAACATGTATTGTAATTGTACCCCATAACATCTTGGTTTCGATGTTTCTATAATATTTCAAATTTATCTAATTTTAGGATATGAAAAGACGTATATCTATAATTACTTCTATGTTGTTTGAATCTTAAACTCTTAAAATTAACTAAAGTGACAAATTTAACCCTATTAATTACATCTCCATTACTGCTAATTATTATTTCCTAATAATAAATAATGGTTCTTAATCAACGATACATCAAATCACTACTATTTATGGAAAGTATTCCACCTCAAAAAGTCATTGATCTACTTTTTATTACCATTTTTTTTATATACAAAGCATTTTAATATTTTTGTATATTTACAAACTTTTGAAATTAAAACATTTTCATATTTAACATCTGTTAATTATGAATTTATAACAACTTCATGATCTTAGTATATACGTAACTGACATCATGATAAATGCAATCTTCATATTTAAAATATTAATCTTGGAACCGGATTTAACGAATAACAAACATGGAAATCATGTGATATGCGGGTCAAATCGATCAATGGAGACCAACACAATGTTGAATATGATGTGTTGATCTTGAAATTAAATTCAAAAGACAATATAACTTAATAACACCATTTATACGATTTATTAACACCGTTGCATTGTGCGGGTTTGTTGCTAGTGTTTTTCAACACGTATTAGCTTAATTGTATAAATAAAACATTCTTTACATTAGATTAGAACACGTTGAATTGGAAACACTTTTAATATGTATAGCCCGAATAATATATAAAACCGATGTTTATGATTACCTAATTTTTTTATTGAGTGATAATTTGTATACCATCGAAATTTATCTGTACACTATTAAATCTGTTTTACAGTGTTTTACAATACAACTTTTAATGGTGAATGGATAAACTTAGCTGGAGTACGAATCACTTTACAACAGATAATCAAATGCAAACATTTTTATGAAAACTGTATATTTACTGGAGTACTTAATAGGGAATAATCACTTTAAAATAGTCGATTCCAAACACCTCCGTAAAAGATATCAGGGACTTAAAGCACTAAATTTCAAGTTGTACGAAGAGATAGCCACGCCCACGCTCAGTGAATTGTGAGAATAACCTTGTTTTCGTTCGGCCCAGATTTCTTCTGATAAACTTAGGCCGACTTATATTAGGCCTATAGCCTAGTAAGTAAATATACAACGAAAGTAGATCAGCCCAATTGTGTGATTTATAAGGCTATATGACTTTTTAAATGCGTTTTGTAAGGCCTGTAGATTAATGGGTTTGATAAATTAGGCTAAGATACTAAATGGACCCATGTATATTTTTGATAGGTCAAAAATTTTTATTTATTCAAATTTGTTTACATTTTTTTTTTTTAAAAAACGGATTAATTAATTTATTAGAAATTTTTTCAAATGAAGTTGGGAATACTTCTTCGATCGGTTTTGTATATGAAAATTCTGACGTATTAATAATAAGGTATATTTTTAATCATTAACCCAAGAAAATATCAACAAGTTTACACAAAAGAAGTAACTGCATTTTCAAACGACAAACCCCCGCCGGACTTCATAGAAAACAACCCCCACCATCACCCACTCACCGGAAATATTGTCACACACATTCAATCTATCCATTACCATAACATCGATTTCGAATCATCTCCACACGATAACCATCCTTTTCCTTGATGTTGAGGTTGAAAGATAGGAAATAATTTCGGTGTCTTGATTCAGGTGTAACAAATAAAAAAAAATGGAATCATCGGGGCGAAAGGACCCCATGATTCACAAAAGCTCTAGTAAGACATCGGTGATCGAATCAATCAAAGGGTGTTCGTTAAAAGGAATGCGTGTTCCGAAAGATGAATTAAGGCGAAAGATCACAATGCCTGATTATTTACGTTTGGCTATTCGTGAGGCTATTGAGGCGAAAGATATTGATGCGGCAAAACAATTTTATGAAGCCACCGTACTTTCTGTTGTTACCGCAGGTGGTGGTGATACAACACCTCTTGTCGCCCCTGAATCGCCTTTGGTTGTTTTTGTTAATTCTAAGAGCGGTGGGCGTCATGGCTCTGAGCTTATATCTAGATTGCAAGATTTCATGGGTGATGAACAGGTTTTGTTTTTGTTGTTGTTTTCAATTGCATGTTTATGTTTACATGTTGGATATATATTTCATTTACAATGTTCACCCACATTTGCATAACCAAAATTGGTAAAGAAACGCCCATTCTTTCAAAATAAAACCTTTTTGGCATTTTCCCACAAGAACATTTTTCACTCTTGATCAGCTACTCGGATAAGATTGTTTACTGGTTTAGTGATGCAAGATTGGATCCTTTTAGGGAAATATTCATTTTGATCTTAATCCAAGATCTGCAAATTGTCAAAGTCTATGAAAGGTTAAAGTCTTTTACTTGTTGGTAGCAGGTTTTTGATCTCCAAAATGTGAAGCCTCATG
Organism: Pseudognaphalium luteoalbum; assembly: GCA_963422505.1. NCBI lineage: Eukaryota > Viridiplantae > Streptophyta > Magnoliopsida > Asterales > Asteraceae > Pseudognaphalium > Pseudognaphalium luteoalbum. The sequence goes on along the minus strand of OY730196.1, from coordinate 116,999,295 downwards.
AATTTGTTCAATACGGGTTAGCTTGCCTTGAAAGCTTTGCTGCTCTTGGAGACTGCTGTGCCAAAGAAAGTCGTGAAAGATTAAGAGTTATAGTATGCGTATAGTAGAATAAAAGAATATAATCTACAAAATAATGATATATACGATATGTGCATGCAATGTAACTGATAATAATTGTGTTTTCGTTGGGCAGGTTGCAGGAGGTGATGGTACTGTCGGTTGGGTCCTTGGGTGCCTTGGAGAGCTTCACAAACAGGGACGAGAACCTGTTCCACCAACTGCAATTATACCTCTTGGTACAGGAAACGACTTGTCCAGGAGTTTGGGTTGGGTAATCACTATCCTGTGTACTCAAACTTATAACTTTATGAATGTTCTCGATTTCTTGAAATGTGTTTGACCTTATACTTTCAGGGTGGTTCGTTTTCTATCAAATGGAAAGCAGCCATTAAGAGGATTCTTGACCGAGCTATTCATGCTCCACTTGCTCGTCTCGATAGGTGATTATGATTATTATTGAATTAATATTGTTCTTGTAATCATTATAACACAATTATTATATTAACATGCATTCTTATACAATTGGATATATAGGTCTTTGTGGGTTACCCTAAGTCCCTAACCCAACCCATTTTTATTATACTAAACACTATTCCAAAAATTGAGCCCATTAAACCCGTCCATCTTGTCACCATGGCATTACTTTTGGTTCTGGTTTCATTTGTGCAAAATCTTTTGATATTTACAGTTGGAACCTTATAATTTCAATGCCAGCTGGTATAGAATTGGATACCCCTCATGCCATGAAGGAAACAGAAGAGGTTGCCCTTGATCAGGTTCGTAATCTATACATGTACAAGCTTGTTTGTATATATCGAAGCTTTTTAAGTAACAGTTAAATCTTCATGGTGTGTTTGCAGGATTTAGAAAACGAAGGGCAATTGCCTGAGGAAGTCTCTTGCTACCAAGGAGTCTTTTACAACTATTTTAGCATAGGTATGCATGTTTTTACATTTTGAGCTATAGGCTTAGAAGATTAAAATCGGCAAATCTATCTATCAATTAATATAAAAGAATGAGAATGCTCAAGAATTATGCATAGTTCTCAAGACTCTGTACATATTGTTGTAAAGTATAGTTCTTTTCCCGGAAATCATAAATTATAAAATGTAATTTTGACCATTTTTCTCATTTATGATCTAATTTTACGTACAGGAATGGATGCCCAAGTGGCTTACGGTTTTCATCATCTACGGAATGAGAAACCTTATCTTGCACAAGGGCGTATTGCAAACAAGGTCTGAACATAAGTCAGTTCTATTGTAATTATCACCGTAGATATTATGAACATATGCTATGCCAAGAACTATCGAATACACTTTTAAGGCTAAATTTTTAAAGTGTTCTAGAATTTCTCTTTTGTCATAGATAATTTACTCTGGATACACCTGCAAACAAGGATGGTTTTTCACCCCTTGTATAAATGACCCCAAATTGAGGTAACAATTTCTTTATATATGACGTAACCATCAAATTTGCAATTTTATACTTATCGTATATAACTTTCATACTTGCAAAATGTAAAAAGAAAACTGTACTCTAATATTCCTTAATGGGAACTTTTTAGCCATTGTACTTGTATTTTAGCTTGATTCTAATCTTTGGAAACTGCCTAAAAATGATTTACTCCTGCAGGGGACTAAAGAACATTTTAAGGATGCATATTAAAAGATTAAACAACCCAAATTGGGAGTTAATTCCTCTACCATCAAAGTAAGACATATTATTCCACTGCAACTAATGTATAGATAAACGGTTGAGCATGTTATACAACCTCCATTCGTCAATGACCGTACAACCTCTTAATTGCACGTTAAGACCATGATTAATGTTATTGCCGCCTATAATCAAGGCTTATAATATGTTCATACTTCTACTCTTTTATAAAAGCTACACCATGTATTCATTGGCTGATGCTATATGTATTTTGTATATTTGTTGCAGTATTAGATCTGTAGTAGCTTTGAATCTTGATAGCTATGCAAGCGGAAGAAATCCATGGGGTAACTTGAAGCCAGAATATTTAGAAAAGGTAACATTTTTTAATCAATTATTGCAAAGTCAATGTGTATATAACCATGAATCGTATTGTAATGCAGAAAGGTTTTGTTGAGGCTAATTTAGACGATGGTCTCTTGGAAATCTTTGGATTCAAACAAGGATGGCATGCATCATTTGTTATGGCCGATTTAATTTCAGCAAAACACATTGCACAGGTAAATCAAACATCTTTAAACTTAAATGAACGAAATCCCATAATTCTAACACTTTTTTGCAAATGGTCAGGCAGCTGCAATTCGATTTGAGTTAAGAGGGGGAGCATGGAAAGAAGGTTTTATGCAGATGGATGGAGAACCATGGAAACAACCCATCAACACCGAGTATTCGACATTTGTAGACATTCAAAGGGTACCATTTCAATCCATCATGATTAAAGGAGAGAACAACCATTCTTGAAAAATATCTTCTACTTTAGTATGAGGTCTAAAAGTTGGCCCGAATCTTTAGGCAAGGATGTAACAGTCGACTTGGCGAGTAATAAGTTGTAAATTATGATATAAAATACATCCGGAAGATCATATGAGAAATCTTAAAAGGGCAAACTAATTATAGATTACTAAATTATACAGGTAGTGCTTTAAAAAATAAATAGATGTTAACATGTAGAATAGCATAGTTTCTTTCTGTTCCTGTTTTGCACTTTTGCCTATTCAATTTTAGGAGGCTTTGGGCCAAAAGGAGAGTCAGGCCCATTTAAGGTTTTGTAATGCCAAAATTTACAACTTGGGAATCGGATCAAGTCACGCCCGTTATACGAACCTATAGGAGGTCAGGATTCGGTTAGTCGGGATGAAATTATTTTTATATTCCTTTTGAAAAGCACAATTCTAAACTAATTAGCCTGAATCTATTAATTTTAAAGTATTACTTTCTTTAACTGATGGCACATATGATACTATATTATACTTGCTATATATAAGATAATAAGATATCAATTTAGTAGGTTACCACATTTTTTAGTTAATGAAATTTACATTTTTACTTCCATTATTGATCACTTAAAGACGTCCTTTATGACCCACTGAGTTTTCCTTTTGACTTTGTCCAATCCTCATGAAGTCTTCCGAAGTTGAAATAGAAGATCCAAAAGCATCTTTTTAGTCCTTATTTTAATTATTTTTTATTTGTTCTTTTGTCAAAAGTACAACATATTTATTACCCTGTTAAGGTAGTTTACAAGACATTCTTTTCTCCAACTTTTCTTGGAAACTTCAATGCTGATACTCTCTTTCACTTTCAACAAATTTCTCAAGCTTTCGATATTACTTTCAAATAATTTAAAAATCCAAATATCCAAATGAGGAAAAAATTATGTGCAAATATTATGTACTAAAGATCTTTTTGAAGAATGTTGGATAGTATATGTATTGAATTTGTAACATTCCCAAGTATATAGTTTACACGCGGGAAATACAATGAATAGGGGCAGAGATAGAGATAAAAAAATATATAAATACGCTGTGGAACTTAAATATAATTTTTGTTTGATGGGCAAATATAAAAGGCACTCTTGTATACTATAGTTTTTAAGGGGGGAAATATAAAAATACCACTAATAATAAATTTGTTTTTACATTATCCTATGCCAATATATATTTACCTAATCCACATTTCTTTGTTTTGTTGTCATCTTCAGTTTCAACATTGCTAGCTAGTATTACGTACTTGGCGTCTTATAATCGTTAACCACTCCACTCAAATGCTTTTTATCTAGAAGACTATATATACTTGATTTGCAACTGTCTCTGAAAGTTACGAAATACAAGTAAATTACTGTCCAAAAACAAATCTTTGACAACAATTTCAATCCTTGTAACAATCTTGAACAATGAAAAAGGATTAAACTGATGGATTAAAATATTTTTTACTGATATTGATGATCCATAATGGTGAAAGTATCTAAATACAATTAAGTACGTATCTATATACTACATATAATGCATGTTGGTACTTTATTTTTAGAAACTTTTCATAATTAAGACTCAGCACTTACTTATTTAATCGATCTAATTCATTTTGCACCAAAACTTTATCAATATCAAAATTTTCCACTTTTTACCAATTGTTTTCTTAAATCTTGAACTCTACATACAAACAAATTATTGCTATCAACTTATTATCACAGACAATCATACGATCATCGTTGATTAAATATTTTACCATAAGATAATATACTCCGTTGCATATTACACTAGTATCATTTAACTTCGTGTCTTTAAAGTTTAACCACTCCACTCAAATGATTTTTAAGTTAACTACTGTAGTTAGATATATCATTTAACTTTGTGTTCTAGATAACTTTTATAAAAAAATTGTATTTGAGAAAAAAATAATATTAAGTTAGGGTATTAATATTTTAAACAGATGATGACGTGGTTTAATTTATCATCATCAATAAATGTAAGAGATCGATGATGATGACGATTTTGTCCACGAATTGCAATTTTTTTTTTTTGAAAGGCTAAATTGTATAACAAAAATAGGCTACTAGCAAGAAGCTAGAAAGCCTCAATATTACAACGTACATATGCCAAAAAGACATGTCCCTATTACTTAGACATCAAGACTCCAGATCTTAACTGCGAGAGTATTAAAAAGAATGAAAAAAACCTGAAGGAACTCTGGAAAAAATCCTCAAAAGTAGGGGCCGAGCCATCAGTTTTCACTCTGCTTCATTTTTGATAATACCCATGCAGATCCAGAGAGTTAATATCACCAAATACAAACCACGAATTGCAATTAACGTTACAAATTTATTTTGTAGTTGAAACAAGTTAATGGTTTAAAGTAATTAAAATAAAGGACACTTGGGATTTAGTTGGATCTTTATCGCCACTTTTAATTTAATATAATGTCGATGTACTCTAAACAATTTTAATCAATCTATGGGTACGTATTTACTACGGAGTATAATATTAGCTTTTTCCTTCCCAATGCAACGATGATAGTTCACATATATACAATCGTCACATTTCATAACTTGAAAACCTAACCATCTCTCTAAGTCACCGAACCTTTGATTTTATCTTTGCAAATTATAGATATAAATAGCTAAAAATGTGTTACGGGAATATATATATATATATATATATATATATATACACAAATATGATTAATTTATTTGGAGTAAAATATATAGTTCCATTTCTAGGCAACGCATTGAATGGTTGATAATGAAAAGTAACGAAAAGATAAGTTAAAAGAAGGAAATAAAAAAGTTGTTGGTGGGTGTATGTGATATGATGTGTGAATGTTGGAGTTAACCCAATTGTCCTTGGCGTGTACGTTGGATTAATCAGTGGACAAAGGTGACGGACGACGACGGTGGGTCTCCCCCGTGCACTTAACTTGTCGTCCTTTTTTTTTTCTTCTTCAAAACTAACAAACTTTTCCATAGTCGTAAGATATCATAAACAATTATAAAGTTATAATATGGTATGTGTATATATAGTATGTGAAATAGCATTTATTAACTTAAATGACGACGTATGTATGCATGTACATGTGCATATCTATAGACTATAATAATGTGCGGATTTCATCAATTTGAAATCTTTAAAAATTCTATATATTTTTAATTGCTTTTAAATTAAGTTATAGATTTTAATTTTTACAATTTAACTTCTTCATACTTTCAATTGGAATTCTATAAATCATAGACAAAATGAGGCCCACCAATTGAAAACCTTAACTATACGAATTCCTTTTTTTGAGATAATTAAAATGAAAATGCATGTGTAGTTAGTTGTAGTTGCAAAAATAGTAAAAGTGAAAAGGACAACCAAGGAAAAGTTTGTGACAAGTATGACTTAAAATATTACGAGTAAAACAACAACAACAACAAACACTTATAATCATAATCATTAAAGATACAGTTAACCACATAAGTATTAAACATAGTTGTAAACATGAAATATGTTGTGTAATAAACAAAATTTTATAAGTATTTAAGTCAACTTAATTAGATTACAAATTTGGGTTGGGGAAAAAATCATGTGATAATTCAGAACACAACTATAGTAGGAGTCAGTAAATCATGTGATTCAAATGAATTTCGAGTTTAGGTAATTATCTTTCGAAACAACCTTTTTAGGATAGGAGTAAGTAAATTACATCATATGATCGAGATTATAAATTTAGATATTTAATTAATTAAATGCACATAGAAAACATATGAGTCTCAAACATTGAATCGTTACTTCATTAGTTAACACATGAACAAACATGAAGATTTTTTTGATATCAATAAATTAAGTATTTCCATCTCTCTCCCCCTTTCCCTCTCCCTCTCCCTTTCTCTCTCACCTAAAAATAAGAACGCTTCAAATGCATAATTACTAGCTCTTGACAAAATTATTAGATTAACATTTGTATATTTCAAATATGTAAATGAAATAAATTTACACTTATAAAAATGCATAAAAATCGAAAAAACTATTGATGCACGATTATCTCTATAATTGCGCATCAATCGTTTTTTCGATTTTTTGTGTATTTCTTAAAGTTCACATTTATTTTTCTACACATATTTGAGATGTATGGGTGTGAATCTAATGAATTTGTTAATACTGCATTTATGAAATATTCTTAACCGTTCTTATTTTTAAAGTGTTCTCGTAGCTATATACATACTCCACCATATATATATAGATATGTGTGTGTGTGTGTGTATGTATATATATATATATATATATATATATATATATATATATGGGAATGTTTAAATGAGAAACACTCTAAAGTTGAAAACTTTGAGAACCACAAAGAATACATGTTTGTTCACATGTGATTAACTTCAATCATATGTGAACATTTACAATCACATGTGAACATTTATGTACGTTTAATCGAAAATGAAAAAATTTAAAACAAATCATAAAATTATGTCTTAAAATACATTTTAACCGATTTGTTTACATTATCGTTCACATGTGAACATAAATTTGTTTGTTTTTTTTGTTTTTCGATATAATTTTATGATTTTTTTGACTTTTTCCTTTTTCAATTAAAAGTACATCAATGTTCACATATAACTGAAGTTAATCACATGTGAACAAACATGTATTCTTTGTGGTTCTCAAAGTTCTTAATTTTAGAGTGGTTCTCATTTGAATCTCCCAGGTATTTTTGGATGACGGGCTTCCAGGGGCTTTTGAGGGCTTGAACTTCTACTTTTTATAAGCTTCGACTATAAGCCTTGTTTGGCAACATAAAAAAAGTGGGGCTTTTAGAAAAAATAAGCCCCCAGAAACCCATAAACAAGAAGCTTTTTAAAGTGGCTTGTGAAAAAGAAGCCCCAGCTCCAGCCCCATGCACAAGCTCTAACCACAAGTTCCAGCCCGTTGTTACCAAACACATATATATTTTAGGATCACATAATACTCATTTTACAAAACTCGAAAACGCTCCATTATCGTGGGCTATGATTATAGGTGTACGAAGTACACACACCCATAACATAAAATTTAATTGTTTATTATATTTATATTATATAAATACATTAATTTGACGTATTTTTTAGCTGTCATTTAAAAAGTAACGTACACACGATACTAATATGTGACATTACCTTACTATGTCACATGATAATGCCCTCTCTTGGGCCCCAAATAAACTTCAATAGTTAAAAGGATTAAACATCCATACCTAGAAAATAAATCTACTTTATTTTATGTACTCCAGTAGTTAGAATAAAGTTTTATTACTATGTATGAGACAACGTAGCATAAAACGTAGCCCCTCGACCTCAACAATTAGATTGATTACAGTAAATTATAAGCGAGTTATCACCTTTTGATTAAATATAATTATAATTATATAAGTATATATATGCTTGAGTGGCTTTTGAATTATATATGTCATCAATCTTTTCGTACCTTGTTAAAATTCTTATAATTTCCTTAAAAAGATTACCTTTTTATTGCATAATAACTAGCACTTTTTATTGAAGGCTACAACTTTATTTTATAATTTAAGCTAGTTTAATTTAATCTGCTTACAAAAAAAAACACACAACAGTAAGCTGATTTTCGTAAATTGGATCAAATTCTAAAATTGCTAACTTAATTAAGAAGTCACGTGAAACAGATTAGATATCACAAAATAATTAACCATTACTCAAATTTTGTTTATGTGCATTTCTGGTAACTAATAATACCAAAACCGGCCACATTAATTTGCAACGATCCATCCGCTACAACATTCCCAACAAAACTTACCGTTGAACCACCAGCTCAGACATTTCCATCTCTGATGACGATGACGAATTCTCCGTTAACGTCGTTACATTACTCCGCCAACTGCTACACCCAAACGACGTCGTTCTGCTTGAACTAGGCGTGGCCAAAAACGTTGGTTTGTCTTCTCCTGCCATAATAACAAAATACTTCTCTTGCATATCGATTGAGTCCCGATTGTTGTGATTTTCGGGCGGTGATGTGCCGTCGCTGTTTATGTTACCAGACTCAACGTCGCTGTCGCGATTATTAAAGTAACCGGAGAGCTTCCAGTAAGAGCATGCGAGGAGCAAGAGCGCAAAGGCAATGATACCCAACATGGCTGCAAGGCCCCCGAAGAGGTACGGCACCGGTGAGTGCCATGGTGACGGTTGATCAGGAGCTATCGGCGGCGACGACGGCGCTATTGAAGATATCATTTTGTTTGTTTTTATTACGATTGGTGTCAGGATGCGTAGATCAATTGATACGATACTGTGGTGTCAAATGGAACTTATATATCATGTGGAGAATGGAACAAATATATTTTTATCTATTTTAATCATCTGTTGTTTAAATAATACATTAATTAAACCAGCTTATATAGGTTGATTGTTTGTTAGTTTGTTAGATATATATGTATTAAACTATATTAAACATCATATAGAATTAATTATACGTAATCCAACTGTAACACTATCTCAAATGATTTATATAAAGGTAAATTATATGGATCGTTCATTCACGTGAAATTCACTTTCTAAACACCATTTTTGTTAAAAATAATTGTAATTGTCATCTCTTTGTTATTTATTTGTACAAGTTTTTTCTTTTTTTGCAAAATATGCATTTTATTGAAGGGGTAAGTACATAAAATGTACGTAATTAACTATGACCTGACATTCATAGTGTATACTCAACTATTCGAGCTTCCATTGTTTGTAACAAACTAGTCATTTCTTTCCATTGTATGCAATTTGGTGACGTGTCAACTTGTAAGGATGACACGTGACACCTTATACAGATGACACGTGGAAAAATGCCGAAAATTGCATATATTGGAAAGAAATAACTAGTTTGTTACATACAATGGAAGCGCGAATAATTGAATACATACTATGAATGTCAGATCATAGTTAATTACATTTTTATGTCCTTTCTCCTTTGTTGAAAGAGTACAAAAGTTTCGTTCACTTTTTTTCTTTGTAAAATTTTTGTGGTCTGTGTTCAAATACATTCACTAATGATGTTATGGGCCTGTATTGTATAATGGTACTCAGCCCACCTCATATGCATGAGGTCATGACCTTAATATCGAAGGTTATTCTTTTAAATCTCGAAAGCCTCTGTCGGTAAAATTGATCAGCAAAACAATAGAGATTGGATCAAAAGTATGAACTTCTCAACACTATGTTAGAACAGTAGCTCTGATACCAACCTTTTTTTAAGCCCAACTCATTCAAAGTTCATGTATATAAGCTCAGATGAGGTTCCACTCTAAAATCAATTAGTAATAAAGGTAGTAGAACCGTAGCTCAGATGAGGTTCCACTATATACACGATTTAGTTTCTTTATCCTTATTTTTCCGACGTGGAACTTGGTCCATAACCAATTATAACCATGAGTCCTCAATTATATAAGTGGAGGTTAAACTTTAAAGTGGTTTTTCATTATTTATTTATCAAATTTGTTGCACTCTTACCGTTGTGATTGACTGATTTAATCAATGTACCATATCAAAATAACAATAATAATAATACAATCAAAAATTAAAATCAATAAACTTTCACACTTCGTAACCAGCCTATTGCATGTTCATCTCATCTTTAAACCGATCAAAAATAATCAATCAAAAATTCATTGTATGAATATATCAAACTTGTCTTTCCCATCTATTCTCTTTTGATACGTTTTTATCATATTTGTCATTTACTATCACAATTCTATTCTTATTATTCAGCGCTCTATTGTTACAATTTGATGATTAAGCCTTATCGATCATCTTTAATATGTCCCTAAGATTCCATCGTTCATTCATATGTATAAGTTTGTAATTGGAACATAGCTTATAAATTCAGCTAAAACTGTATACTATACGTTCTCGCCCATGTAGTAATCAAAAAGCGCATACACATATATAAAAGAGTGGCCTAATATATTATGATCAACTATAAAACCCCCTATTAGATCTACGATGCACCCTACAAAATCTTAACTAAATTAAATCTATCTAAAAGCAAAAATATCAAGGCAGCTGGTCCACGGATCCACTGCTCTCGTCTTTTTCTGTTTCTATCGTCGACAAATCATTTGTCGAAGTAGTTGTTGAACTGCTTCGAAAACTGCTACCACCAAACGACAACGCCATACTAGTACTTGGTGTTGCCAAGAAAGTCGGTTTCTCTTGGCCAGCCATGATCACAAGATAATTATCTTCGAAAACCGTTGGTGTGTTGTTGTTATTATTATTATTATCAACTTTTATGTCTGCATCTCGAGAACCAGCCTCAAGGTCTCTTTCACCATCCGCCTCGTTTTGTAAGTTGCGGGTAAGCTTCCAGTAAGAACACGCGAGGATCAAGAGAGCAAACGCAATAAGACCCATCATGGCGGCCAGGCCACCGAAAAGGTACGGCACCGGCGAGTGCCACGGTGACCTTTGTGAAGCCACGGGTGATGTTGGGGACATTGAGAAAGTTGATTGTATTGTCATCGATCGATCGGTAGAATTATTAAAAATTCGAAATAAATTTATATATGATGAGAAATGAAGGAGTGGATCGAAAGTTGCTTCTGTTTTTTTAGTGATGAGTGGATTAAGACTAGTTGGATTAGGTGGTTTATATAGAGAGCCACATAGAATAGGTGACGTCGTATTTATGCGGCAAATATACACTATCTAGTAACATATGCTGCATTAGCTAGGATTCCTAATCTTACTTCCCTTATCCAAGTATGAGATCAATGAAGAGTGTTTGTACGTATAGTTAAAATCGTGAAAGAATCATATCAAGAAAGCGTTATAAGTATTTTAAATTTACATGTGTAAGTCATGTTAATGTCACCTAATATATACTCTCTCTTTTTTTGTATCAAATGTTTATTTAAGTATCCTTCTTCATTTTTTATATGAACGACATATGCATTCTTTAAAAAATACATATACGGAGTATATCTTATTCATTTTACATGTATAAGTCATGTTAGTGTTATATAATATATACATTTTTTTATCAAGTGATTCTTTATGCATCTTGCTCCATCTTTTATATGAACGATATGCATTGTTTAAGAAATACATATATCTTATTCATATTGTTCATAAGTTTTTTTAAGCTACTTGAAAAATACTTCATTTTTAATATTTTTCCTTCTATATTTTAATAAAATAAAAAATTAATACAACCTTCATATGTTTTATAAAAAAATTAACACAACCTTCCTATGCTTATCAAATTTTACCAATTTACGATTTGAATTATAAATATGTAAAATTCGAATAAATGAATAAAATTGTTAACGTGGGTCAGGCGTATGCACGGCCATTATCATTCCTAGTTTTCAAACAAAATAATCTTTTAAATAAAGAACACAAGACAAATGGATAATTAATGATTTAAAATTACATTATGTATGTACATTACCTTATATTTATTCAAATATATTAAAAAAATAACTTCCATCAAACTTTTTATTTATTTAAGTGAAAAATGAATAAAATGAAATGAGTTGAATTCTTTTTACCCGCTAGACCCATCTAAACCCGTTAGTTAATTGTTATAGGGGAAGGTTATCGTAGGATCACTTATTATCGTAGGAACGATGTTTTTTCACTTTTAAATTCAACATATATACACGATTTGGAAAAAAAGTTAAGACAAAATTAATAAAATTTTATCCTCTTTAATATTAGATTTAACTAAAAAAATATGATACACAAATTAAAGTTGTGTATCACAACCTTTTATGTGTGATACGGTGATACACACAAAAAAAAAATTATGATGTGTATCAGAATTTAAAAAAAATCATAGTAAAGAACACACATTTCTAAGAATTTTGATATAAATTTTTCATCAAAATATTATTTAATCTTAAAGTTAAAAGTAAAAATGTTCGTTCCTACCGTTCCACCATAATAAGTGTTCATACTTGAACCTTGCCCAATTGTTATATAATTGGAGGTTATATTAAATACCCATTTAGACATATCCAAGAAAATGAAAGGAGATCCAACAAATACATTCTCTCATAAATATTAACCAACTAAACACATAAATAACTAATTAGACTTAAAATTGACTGATACCAAACTCCAACCCGTGCTGACTTTTTAAATGACTGTAAGTTACTTCGTACTCCAACCCAACCACACCCATTGCTGATATTGCCACCATTAAGTATAATCTTCTCACTAAGTCAGTGATGAGAAAAAAAGGCAAGCTATGCCCTTCTAGAAGCTAATATCTCAATATAGAGCTCTTGCTCTTGCTCTTATGTTCTTTATGCAAAAGATAACAGTTACTATAAGAGGCAGGATGACACCCAACCTATTGCTTTACTTTGATAATAGAGCATGAGCTAAATTCTACCTAAAACCTGTTTTTCTTTTCCATTTTTTATTTACCTTGTGTATAATTAAATACGTAGTATATTTTTTTCCATTGTACATAACAATATATAACTTTTATTTTGTTACATTTTCTCAAGCAAACACACATTATTTCACACTTAATATACACTTTATACTAATGTTTTCACAAGTGACTTAACTTCCATCCAAACATATATAAAAATGAAAACATATACATTATATACAACATAATTGCTACGGAAATGATCTAATAAAAAAAAAGGGAGTTAAACAAATTACTTCATTCAACAAATTGTACAATTATTAAAGCTCGTAGTATAACACTGTGAAGCATAAAGTTGGTGCATGAATAAAATTTTTTTGTTGTATTTATCACATCCCATAAAAAAAACATAAGAGTTATATACCATTATGTTATATGAATTTTCTATGTAAATGAGCTTTTTTTTGTTTCATGGCAACCACTTAACCGGGCAACTCGTCGGATATAAAACTAGTTGTTATATAATTGGAGGTTATATTAAATACCCATTTAGACATATCCAAGAAAATGGAAAGAGATCCAACAAATACATTCTCTCATAAATATTAATCAAGTAAACACATAAATAACTAATTAGTCTTAAAATTGACACCTCTAAATTTTTAAGTATATATGCCTAATGATCGACATAATCTACAATAGAAACAAAGAAAATTCTTATATCTATATATTGATCCTCATCAAGCAGATATTTTTATACTAGAACTTACTGCCATGTGTTACGGGTTAATTTTAAGATTATTACAAGTTATTTGCAGTTTTTAATTGAAGTCCTCAATCATCATGGCTTTTGAGAATCACATAAAGTTTATGGATGCTGACGAAACCCGACAAATTATATTATAGATTATATATCATTTTCAAATATATTCGATTTCATTAAATGTTTTCTTAAATACTATTAACATGAAGACGTTGAGTTTAATTTGTCCGGCATCGCATACCGGTATAGCTAACTACTGAATTACGGAGTATTATTATTAAGAATACGTATTTACGTAGATACGGAAAAAGATATGATTATAAATTTAAAATAGATTATAATTAAGCTCGTATATATGCTACATGTACAAGAGAACAATAATGATGGCTTACAAGTGTAACATATCGTCATTGTGTATGGTGTACGTGAGTCGTCAAACATCAACATTATTCGCAATCTATTGGTTAGCCTGATACTTGGACTAAACAGTTTAGAATACACCACTCGCATGGTCGCACCTTCATGGTTAGGGGTGGATCCATGTCGAAGGAGGGGTAACAACCACTACGGGTCCGTTCTCTATATTCAATGTAAATTTCTTATAAAATTTTCATTTTTTGCTGCATTTTTTGTTTTTGTCACGGATTTACAAGATTAAAATACCCTTGCTACGAGTCACTCCATATCTTGAATTCGCCACTGATCGTGGGATACTAAATTCGTGTTAAAATACCATTATCCAAGTATATTCCTAGTAATTTGTGTTGAAATTTGAGATAAAAAAATGGAGGGGTGGTAAACATGTAATGTGGTATACACAACAGCAAGCATTACTCATGATACTATGGATATTTTTAGATATTTTAGTATGGGTGTTGAGTGGTGATAATTTTCATTGTCATAATTATTTAAGGGCCGGGTTACTGTGTAAAATGGGCCATTTTTTATATTACTATTGAAAGAAACCGTTAGTGGAACTTTTTAAAAGATAATGTACATAATATATATAGTATTAAGTGGATTATAATATACTTTAGGTTGCATACATATATTGATACTAGTGTTAAACTTAAGCGATGCACGGCTAAATAAATATAATGTCATGATATATCGATCATAATCCAAAAATGATATATGAAATGGTTTTAAGGTGAATGATCAAAGGAGAAAGCCTCAAATAAGAGAAAAGTCAAATTCATTCCATTTAAAGATAAAAATGCGTATGTTGCAACGTGACATTTTCTATCTAAAAACAATATATTGTTTGGTCATACTATCATAGTAACGTTTTCGTTGTCAAAGTTGCAATAATTTGTTGAACAACATGTATGTTCGTAGTTTTTGCAAACATAGATCGTAACTATTAATATAATTTGTTAGACGTTTTGTAAAACAACTCATGTGCGTCTAGCTAAATGAAGCTTGTACTCATATTACAAAATAAATAAAATAGAGATCTCTATGTTTGCAAGATGATTGAATGTGTGTCAAATTGACAAAACTTTGATGAATGGTATAAGATTTTAAAACTGAGCTATATATAATAATTTATTAAAAAAATTATATATTTTATTGAGTTGTAGAAAGAAATGTGAATATTAAGATGAATAAAAATAAAAAGATCTATAACTCAAAGCTAGAGGGGGGAATATAGATAAATAAATTCACATTGAATTAAATTAATTAAAATTTGATTTTGATTTTACAATAAAATATTACCTTAATTACGTGGGTGTAGGAGAATCCACCTCATTAAACTTATTCATATAATGATGATAGATAGGATGCGAGTGATGTGACATATATAAATAATAACAAATCATTCGAAGTCTTCTCCTTTAATTATTTATATATATAAGTATATAAATATCCTTATTATTTGCGTGATGATGAGAATGATGATGATACATCCTCAGGGAACATTGTTATTTGCACTTAGCAAAGCGACTTTATTTTCTTTTATATATTTGTAAAGTGGCATATATACCATGACATCAGCATCCATAATCCATTAATCCATTAATCGTATTACAACTTTACAGCAAGTCGGAAATATATCCTGAGGCAAACTGTATTTAAGCTTAATTATATATAACAAGTATATTTTAAGGGGGGTTAAATGATCATCTAAAGTAGTTACAATGTTAAAATTTTACGTTATAATCTTGTCTTTGCTTGTTAAGACCACTCCCGATGTCCCTGGGAGAAAAAGAATGGCGAACGAAAATGGCTGAAAAAAAAGGATGGAGTAAAGCCACATAGGGTCTCGTCGATGATGAACAAAGAGGAAGCGGGAGCCGGGACCAACTATTTGTTTAGGATACAATATAAAGGTATTATAGGTAAACGTGAGGTACATGAAGAGTTAAATTATTTGACTGTTGATAGGGAGTTAAATGTTTCTAGTCATGTTTGACATGCTATATTGAAGTAGCGTTGATATGACAATTCTCGTATTTTAATATTTTCATTGGCGAGTGACCTGAAAATATTATGCGCATTGATATTTTCACCATAAAAAATGATAGATCCACCATTAAATACATCTATTTGCTTACTGTATAATTGTAGTGGAACTATAATTTTTTATGATGGAAAAACATTGATCAAATACGGAGTATTATATTTGTCGTGCCATAATTTTAGTTATTTTACATTAAACTTTAAGAAAGGTTCCAGCATTAGTGGATCAACAGTGTTTCGCTGTTCCATAAAATGGGATGTGAACAATATCTACGTGAATCACCAACGCTTCTTAATGTATAATTTCTTTATTAAAGTATTATTATTAAAGTCCCAATTTGTGTTATAATTATTATTATATCCTTCCATTAAATCTGCTTTTAGACAACTTGCATGATATTTAGTACAAATCTTTCTTTTAATCATTCTTTTTTGATATATAAGAACGTACCCATAACTTATTATTTCACCCTTAAACTTCTAAATTATACTATTTGTTTTGCGAAATAGTATAAATATAATACAATTCATTTCGAGATCTTTTAAGCTATTGAGGGGTTTTTTCCACCACAGAAGGTGTTGTACTTGTATCATTAATGAAATATTAGTTTGTTTGTTTACTATATACATATTGAGTCATTAAAGTCCTAATGAATAACAATATTAATAACTTGTAGTTATATAATTTTATTGAAAATTTTAGTTAAAATTTTTGTGGGGCAAGCTACCCCATTCTAGCTCCGCCCTGGGCCTGACTCTCAACATGAATATTGAACACTAAAACAACAACAGAACTAGAGAACGACGTAGATAATTCATAAGTTAACATAATTGAGTACAAAATGATAGTGGCACCATTCTTATAATGAAAAAGAAGAAATGAACCAATGTAACGATAACAAATCATTTTGTAAACCGTTTTTGTATGTCATCTTTTCAAAAGTGTTATGTGTGTCATCTTTTCTAAGAAGTATACACTTTTTGTATACATTTATATCCTCTCTTGAAATCTAGTTTAGCTGATTCTAGGGCCAACAACTGTTTCATGAATCATGATTAGTTTGGTTTATTATACGAGCCCAACAATACAGAGGCTGAAAATTGGGCTTTTGGGTTATTGCCTTATAGGTAATTAGGTATATAGCCCATTTGTATCATCCAGGTGTTCTATTAATATAAAAAAGTAATTTAGATAAAAAAGTTCTTCTAATTTCTATATAAGTAGCGAGAAAACACCGTGGCATCCATCGATGGGTTGAATTCGGGCTTGGCTTACTCTGCTTGCAAGTCAGATTTTTAGCTGGGTTCAATTGAATTTCGTTTTCATCTAAAAAACCGTAACTAACTAAATTTCTGGACTCGATTTATAATACGAGGCAAAACTTTTAGATAAATGAAATTATTATTGGTGGTTGTCAATTCTAAAACAGGTTAGACGATACTTATTTGGGCTGTTTATTCTTTACATCTATATAAATGTAACAATTTTGTTTATCACATACCGTATTATATTTTGGTGGTGGACTAAGAATGTTAGTTTAGCTAGTTAGCTATCTTTCAAGTTACTTATAAATCTGGTACAGACTGGTAGTAGTTGATATAAACATATGCTTTCAGTAGAATTAATTACATGGTTGGTCTATACATTTTACACAAAATTGCACCATTAGTCCCCATATTTTACTTTTAGCACCGGATGTCGAAAAACAAGAAAGTTGTTGTGTGGGTGGCCCTCCTCCAACTAAAATGACCACCATACCCTTAATGTCCCATTTTTTGTCTTGATTCAAATGAGAATAGTTTAGTCATTTTATTTCGAAGAGGGACCAAGCGCGCAACAACTTTCTTGTTTTTTGACCTCCGATGCAAAAAGTAAAATATAGGGATTAACGGTGTAATTTTGTGTAAAATATAGGGACCAATCATGCAATTAACTCATGACCTTATTTATGAATTCTAATTTAAGATGCATGTAACTACTTACTAGGTAAACAATGTAAACTTGCTTAGGTGGACATTATAGATCATTTTCCACAGTGTAGTCATCTGAAAGCGGAATAAGTTTATAATGTAAAGAATGGTATGTAGACAGACATGTAGTACTCCGTAATATATAATAAAGGAGTAGTACATATGTAGAACACCATAAAACATTTTTTAGTAGTTTACAGGTTAAAAATAGTGTTATACTACGTATAAATTAGGGTTTAAGTCAACAATCGCCAACGTACTCTCCTTTTTGTTCCAAGATAACCAATCAACTGGTTTTATTACCATGATCACCAACGAACTTTCAAAAGTTATCCCGATATCACCAAATGGTAACCGGTAACCGGCTAAACTGTTAAATTTTGATTATTTGACATTTTTATTTATATTAAATTGATTAGATGCCTTTTTTATATAATCATCGTCATCATCACCATCCCTCCTTCCTACTACTAACCTGCAACTTTTTTCAAAACCTAAAATTAAATAACAACAAAAAAATACTACACAAATTAAATGTTACTTTCAGATTTATAACTATGATTCCAACCATCCCCATGGTCACTCAACATCTACCTCAATCAAATCCCCCTTTCATTCTAACCAAATATATGAATTTCGATGACTTGTAAATCACACAAATACGAACTCTAATGACCTGTGGTTTGTACCACTTCCGATTACGACCACTTGACTACTAAACCCGCAACCACCCCTGCTACAAATCAGCACCACTATGTCGGAATTGTACTCACCTTGTAACCTACAAATTAGGCGATTTGACAGACATCACCTGTAACTACGACCATCTTCAAACTCGTCGACCACCTTCAAGAACTGCAGGTTGTCGAACAAAGGGGAATCATGGTGGGGTGACTAATGCTGCAAACGCCGGAATCGGGCACCACAATTTGCAGTCCAACGGCTTTCAATTCATCTCTTCCTGGTCGGCCATTTAATTGTGCGACTAGTTTGGGTTTGGATCTAAAGATTTGCGAGTTGTAATTGTTTTTAGATTTAGATATTCAATCAATTTTCGATGAGGAGTGTTTGGGATTGCAGATTTGCACACATGTGATGTTAGGGTTCTTGGTAAAATATGAACAAAAAAGAAGAAAAGCGATAACATATGAATTATAATTACATGGATACCATATCATACATATTAGTGACATGGTAATGAGACATCACTTTTTAAAAAACATTCCAGCTAAAAAAGTATTGAGTTGGTGATCTCGACACATAACTACAAAGTTCATTGGTGATCATGATAATAAAAACGATTGATTGGTGATCTCGAAACAAAAAGAAGAGTACGTTAGTGATCAGTGACTTAAACCCTATATATTATCATCCGCTAATAATACTTTATCTTTGCTATCTGTTGATATCAGTGAAGGTATTATTATGGACTCTAGATGACTCATAGGCGGAGCAAGAAAGTTATATATGAAGGGGATTTTTCTTTTTATTAATTTGAAGGTCAAATTTTTTAAAATCTCACTAATTGCATTGTTTTTGAGTTTCTATTGCAGTCTACCTCTGACTTTATGACTTTGACCACTTGGTTAACCAAAATAACCAGTCAGATTCTCATTTGGACATATACTCATATTCGATACTCGATACTTTTATTGTATACCATCTATCACTAATTAATCACGAAGTGTTCAATACTTTAATTCTCCCGTTAATAATTTAATTGATTAGATTGAAAAAGAAAAACTAGTATCACCTCATGTGCTGATTATAACTTATACACATAATACAACATCACCGGGATTGAAATGGAAAAATAATATCAAAAACCCCGGCAATACGACGGCACGACGCCGTACTCCACCTCCGCACCAGACGCCGATAACAACCACCTATCCGCATCCGATTCTGCGGATTCCGTACGCTTCGCAAACCGCCCTTTAATACGAGGCCGTGTTTCCGCATACGCTTTTCGTGAAGCGTATCTAATAGTTTTCTCAAACTTCCTGTTCTTCCTCTTCTCTCTGTACCTCATAACCCTAGCTTCTCTATCGGTACCGGACAATTGCGTAGGTTGTTGACTTCCGTTGACTCCGTTCACCTCGCATCCGCCGTTCACCTGTAGCACAAACGGACGCGAAATCTCCGACATCGAGTTCCCCTCAGGCACAACTCCGGCGTCAATTGAAGATGACGATACCTGAAGTTATTTAACATTGATGTATTAGCATTCTATTATACTATATTTACCGAATGAAACTCTATATCTGGATCAATTGTGAAGAGATGATATTACACTATGGCTGAACGACTGCGTTATATAACTATTTCTATTGCACGAACTAATATTAGATCTGGTGAAATCGATTTCGTATCGATTTTCCGCCGGTTGAAATAGCTTCGCCGGTGACGCCGTGTGGAATGGAACTACACTGTCGTGAACTGAATCATGAAATTGGCTGTGACCACTTGAATCCGTCGGAGCCAGAAACTCGAAATCGAGGAGATGATCGGATTCCGGAAATAACATCGCGACCGATTTCATATCCGCCGGAGAATCTCCGCAAGGAAACTTAACGTCAATATCAACAGTCTCGGCCGGAATTCTCCAATCGATTTCATCATCATTCGTTACAGAGCTAATCAAATCATCATTTCCGTTAACGTTACGGTTACAGTTTTCGTTAGGTTCTAGAAAAGTACATGCCGCTGATCTCAGTAGGATATCTGCACAATCGTAAAACGGAACAACCGGTATCCGGTCATGCCGACGAGAAAGCGGATTAGCCGAATGTATATCTCTATCGCACGTGACGCACAACGCAGCAGCGTCCGCTTTGCACGTGACACTAGCAGGTGCTTGTTCACACACTTCACACATCGATACACGTTCGTGGCGTGTATGGCTGTGTATCTTCACATCGCACGCGAGGCACAAGAACAGATTGTCCGTACGGCAGAATAGTAAGGCTACGGCGGATTTACACGTGTCACATAGCTTCGCTGGCACGTTCCAGCTCACCGGAAAAAACTTGATGCCATCCGCCGTTCTCATGGTTTTCGATATGACGGTTGTGTTTCTCTCTGGAAAGTTCGATGGCTATTGATAAACAGGAAGGGGGTGAGTGCGTGTATCTATATCTGATCTGGGTTAGGATATGAAGTAGGATGACGAATACCGTGATTACACGTGGATGGATCATAGCCATAAAAAGGATTTGATGATTAGATTAAAAAAGATTTTTTAAGTTGTCATGTGTCTGTCCTGATGGTGTAGGGTCCACCTGAGACTGACACCTGTATTGATGAAATCTTGGTAAAACCATATTATTGAAAAAGTTCTATGTATGAATTTCGTACAAAATCAGACAACTACAACAATCTATCATTGTGATAAATTCATTATGTATTAAGTTAAATGTTGAAAATGTTATTGGCCTTTTTTTAGAATAGTAATAACTCAAAATGCTCATCACAAATATTTACATTTTTTTCACCAAAATATTTATAATTGTTCACCTCTAAACTTAATCCCTCAACCACCTATCATATATATAACACTTTTGACGTCAATATTATAATATATTCTTTGATCGGAACGTTAAATTTGATACAAAATTAATTCATAACGACTAAACAAATCTAATAACCAAAGTTAAACACAAATTAAGCTCATTAAGTAATTATAAGATGATGTTTTAAAAGAAATTTATCAATGTGGATCGTGGTACGGATATGACAAACCCGTCAGCCGTTCGCGACGGGTTTTTTTACCTGCAAACAAACGAATACCCGCTAGCAGGTTTATTTTTACACTCGTACCTACGATCCGCAGATACCTGTGGGTCGCGGGGTTTAATATCAAAGGATTATATATATTTTTATCTTGATCATTTTTCATGTTTGTTATTCAAAATATTAAAACTATACTTTTTAGTCTCTATAAAAACAAATTTATTATATATTGTTCAAATTAACCATTATATATATATATATATGCAATAAATTATGCAAATTCACTTGTAATCTATAATTTATTTTGTAGGTTTACAGGTCGGTATTACCCGCAAGTATAACTCCATACCTATCACTTGCCTATGACCCGCCAACAGGTAAACATTCATATCCGTAACTCACTCATAGGTAAAGATTTTAAATATTTACCCACCTACGATGAATCGGGGCGATTACCATCCTTACATTATTAGTATATAAATAAAAAAAGGTGGGTAGTAAAGGGGGCCACTTGTTAGCTCACGGCTTGACCTATCTCCTTTCCACTTTCATCTTTTTTACTTTCTATAAAAAGTAACTTTATAAAATAATATGAAGAACTATAGGTGTTCGCTTCCGCAATTAGACATCACCTTCTTTAAACCAGCGAGGTCAACTAAGTAGATAATGTTAATTAATCATACTGTCAATTTGTTTTGTTACGGATCCACTTATATGATTAATTAGGTAAGGTCCCGCCACAACGCGGGGTTTTGACATTTAATTTTATAAATTGTGTAAATAAAAAGTTAAGTCAAATGAAATTGTACCATAAACCGAATTATTATATAATATATTTGTCAACCAATAATATCTAGCATATACTCTATCATATGCATATAATAAGAAGATAATATAGAATTATTGTAAACCACAAAATAGTTTTTTAAAACTTAAATTAACTATGAATTCAGTGTAACTCAAATAACTTTATTTTGTAATTCAAACCTAAATTTTTATCCAAATCATATATTGTTGTGATCATATATTCACATATATACATAAGCAATAACAATAGATTTTGAATAGCGATAATAATAATCCATATACAATGTTATTATGGTTGAATATGACATATGTTAATCTATTGTTTAGCTTAATGTATATTATTTAAGAGATTAATAGTTAAAATCATAAAATATTTTAGTTACATTATTTAAAGGATTATTAGTTAAAATCATAAAATATTTTAGTTACGATTTTAACGCATTCATGATATTACGGTTGTTTGGCTAAATGGATGTTCAGTTTTCAATTTCATAATGTTGATAAAAAAAATTATGTGATTAATCAGTATAGATAAATATTTCAAATACGATTAGTTTATTTATAAATTACCACTTGAAATGTCATGATATTTAAACTATAAGGACTAAAAAAAATAGTGAAGTATTGGAAGTGTCAAATTCAATAGTTGTAGGTACACATTATAAAAATTGAAAAAAAATGAAGGAAATAATTTTAACCGTAGGATCTTTATGGATGAAACCAATCTAAGATTTAGATTGCTCTATTGTATTCTGTTTTATACAAAGGACCCGCGATAATGCGGGCTACAACACTTTACTTTGTAATAATAAAATGATCAAAGAGTGTGTGCTTTTTATTGTCATTATAGTTAGGCCAAACTCGGTAAAAATAAAATCATTTAATAGTCCGAATTCGAGTAGGTTATGTTTAGATTTTTTAACCGAATTTATAGTAGTGAAGTCATAAAGCGTAAGAGTTAAATTATATATGTTCTTTATATTATGTGTTTAGATTACTATAAATTTTTATATTGACGCGTAGTACTCGACTCGTAAAACGTAAGCGTTACACAACATTCTTTATATTATGTATTTAGTTTACTTTTGAGTTATTTTTTGTAATATATAATATTTAAAGTACTTAGGAGAGACTCATTTAGATTGAGCATTGGGCTAAAAGTGGGAATATCATGGATATAAATAGGGTTAAAATGGGATTAGTATTTGAGGAGAAAATCGTTAAAAGATATAGTATAGTATCTAGATAAGAACAAATAAGTTAAAGGGGTTGTTTTATTTTTAACCGATGTGATATGGTGCGGCCATTTTTTTAAGGATGGTTTTTAATCCCCAGTTAAATTAAATAGTAAGATATTAAATAACTATTTTGTAATTAACATATTGATGGATGATTGGTTGTTATTTTTAAATGGATACGGTAGCATGTGTGTTTTTTAGGCCGACTTTTTGAACCTTTTTTTAGGTTTATTTTTAATAAGAAATCATTTTAAAAAATCTAAATGTTGTTAGTTATTATTAATTTAATAATTAATTAATATACTTATTATGTATTTAATGTATTCATATAATATTTATCACCCTTTTGTTCGGATCCGATAGGATTTCTTCGTATACATTAGCCTATTTTAATTGTTTTATTTTATAAACATTGTCGTTGATTATTAAAATTATTAATAAAAATATTTAGTATTTATTTATTTATATAATTATGTAATATTTAATTAGATGGGGGAGGAAAATGTAATTATGGAGATTAATTATAATCCGTTTTTATTTATTTATTTATAATAATAATAATATTTAGTATTTATTTATTTATATAATTATGTAAAATTTAACTACATAGGGGGGAGCGTAATTATGGAGTTTAAATTTAATCAGTTAGATCTTTAGGGAGGAACTCATTGAATGGTCCAAAATTCTCCATGGTATTCTGTTATATATATATAATATATATATATATATATATATATATATATATATATATATATATATATATATAAACTTTTATATGTTGTCTTATTTATATTTTCGATTAAGAATGATTTTATTGGTAAAGTATTTTTCTTTTTCTTTTATATTTTAATCACTCAAATTTTTTCTTAATATTAAATTCTTCAGGTTTTAAAATTATGATGATTTAATCAACCATGTTCTTAATACTTAAAAAATATGACGGTTTAATTTTTAAAGTTTATTTTTTATAATAATTTTATACTTCTTTTTTTCTAATTTACTTATCTAAATTTCAAAAAATTACTGTTTTAATTCTTCACATAGTTAAACCAATAAGTAATACAAACTTTAAGAATTAAATCATGAAAAAAAAATAACTTAATTGGTTAAAAAATAAAATAACTTTGAGGATTTAACCGATACTAATCCTATATATTATGAAAATTGTTGCACCTATATTTTTGTATGCAAAGGAACAATTAATACATTGGGATTAGGGATGACAACTGGCAAGGAAAAACTCTCACTTGTTGCTACCCGTTCATCGTGAGTGGGTAAACATGCAAAAATTTCACCTGCGGGTCGCGACAATTGGTTAAATTTTATCGAACAATTAATGCATATCTTATATTGATAATTATCATACAATTAGTCTATATGTTTTAAGTTATAACAATTTCATTTGTTAAAATTATTATCTGTTGATTTAAACATATTTTTAGATTAAAAAAATAAAATATTTTGATATTTGATAATATATTTGTATTATTTAAAACCCGTAAGTTACCCGTGACCCGTAGGTATCCGTGGGTCGTGGGTATGGGTGTAGAAATTAACCCGTTAGCGAGTATCTGCAGGTTCATTGGTCCAGAAGAACCCGCATGGATGGGTTGCAGATTTGGTGTATCCATACCCACGACCCGTGAATGCCATTTCTAATTGGGATATCTTCTAAGCACAATATATACTTGTTATTTTCCAATCTAATTTAAAGAATACATTAAATAGATTTTACGTCCTAAGATTTTCATAGATACATACTTATGCTACTAGTTATACAAAATTTACAAAACGTTTTTTCTATGCAAATTAGAGCCGGTTCACACAATTTATTATTTTTAGAAAGACAAATATTCATACACATTCATTACCATGAATATATACATGTTAATTCCTGGACTTAAACCCAACTTTATGGTTGAAAAGACAGCACGATATCGCTAAATCAAAGGCCCTTTGGTGGTTTAAAAACTTTCAACCTTATGAAATCACGTAATATGTTTGTTGATGATTTTTTGGTACGTCTACCTAAACTTTTAGTGGAGTACTGAAAAACCTAACTGTAACACTCAGTCTTCAGGTCTAGTAGTATTTTAATATTTTCTGACTGTGAATTATTATTTAATGTGTCAGAAAATAGGTTCGGTAGTTTACTTGAAAACAAATGGGTAAAAGAGTCGAATAATTTATTGTGGTTAATAAATTATTAAATGTTTTAATTCAATTCAGTTGACGGTAAAATAAAACAATATTTTCCCGTAAATGATTTTTAAGTTCCAGACAAAGATAAGTACGGGGAAAGAAATTTGGGCAATTATGTAATAGACTCAGACTTTGAGTCGGTGTTTGTTTCAAATATATCCATACATACGTACGTACGTATCATACATACATACATGAAGAACCCTAAGTCAAAACATGAAGAAATCATCAAATTGGAGCTTTATAATTCGAATTCAAGCTTCAAACCCATGGATTATCATCTTCTAATCATCCTAATCAACTTGTAAGTCTCAAATTCTTGACTTATGAACCCTATAATTTAGGGGTTTTAGTGTTCTTGATTATAAGTCGAATTTAGGGTTTCAAAAGGGTAAATTGATATGAGTTAAGCTTCAATAACCTGGATTAATCCTTCCATCATCATTATAAGCATGTTGTAAGTGTTAATTTTCGATTTTCATATAAACCTAGAAATGGGTTTTTGGATATTTGATGAAAGTATGATGATTAACTTGAAATTGAAACTTGAAAGTGTTATATGATAATATATGATAGTTGTTTGATGTAAAATTATGTATAACATCGATTTCTAGCGAGAGTTGTGTGGTATTTGGGGGTTGGTTCAGGTTGGACTCCAGGGTTTTAAACCTACATATCGCAGGTAGTGAAGAACAAGCCGACGGGTTCTATACCCCAGCCGGCGGGTTATGCTGATTTACCCGAGGACCCGGCGGGTCCTAGACCCCAGCTGACGGATCCTTCCTCCTTAACAGCAACTCAGTTCTTGTTTCTAATGTGGTTCTTAATAATTTGTTTTGTGTTATAACATTGATAAACTCATAACATGAGATAATAAGAGGTAGGTTATGAATGATGAGAGACGATTAGGAACTTGGTATCTTTAGGCAAATAATGTGTAGTTCCTTGAGTCTATTATAAATATAAGTTACGTATTGATGAGACGAGTTACTAACTTATATTTGATTTGAATTCTCAGATTACGAGAAGACTCAGTGACATTAGACTACTGAGTGGATGACTGAGGTATTCGATGAGTGGATCTTTAATCCTCAGTGTGATTTAGTTGTAACAGGTTTGGTTACAACGAGTAAACATATTATTACTGCTTTTGGTTTACCATGATGATTTTAGTTTAATAGTAATAATACTGTTGATAGACTGGTTAGTCTGTTTTTTTTGACCTGATTGAATATGTGAATACGTGATACTTGATATTTGGCCTTCGGGCATCAGTATTGAGGTCAATCTATTGGTTGGGTTTAGTTACTATTGTAAGACGACGGGAATTTCCTTATACTTATAGTTAATAGAAAATTAGGTCGTATGAGATTAGTACCAAACTATCGGTCTATTCTGTATTGGCCATACAGATTGTGATAAGTGTTCTTGGTGAATCCCCGGGTATTATGATATCTCAAGAACCACCGATCCTCATTGTATTGAGATGTTATCTCATTGATATTATGTGTTTACTGTTGGTATTCTTGGTTGAAGGTTTCCCCAAGAACCATTGATATATTATAATGTTATTTGTTTACTATGATTTGCTGTAAACAAGGTTGTTATGCTAAGTTGTGCTGTTGATTATAGTTTTCCTCACTTAGCATGATGCTAATCCCACCACAGTCCTTCCTGCAGGTTATAAGTGATGGGACATATTGGGGCTGGGCAGGAAGTTCTTGGAAATGATGGAATGTTTGACAGGCGGATTACTCTGATGTTGGTTTAATAACTGAAGACATGTTTTTGAATTATATAACACCTAGTTAGATAAAATGAGATTTAAAGAAAGTAAATAGTTATGTATTTGGTTTGAAAAGGTTTATGTACATTTTGAGTGCTGCATAATTATGATGTATGATTTAAATCTACGCTTCCGAACTGAAATCATTATAATAATGGTTTGTAAATTATGGGGTGTTATACTAACTTTGTCATAAATAAGTTCTTCGAGATTGAGAACTGTTTTATTTTCGTTAAAAATGCAAGGTGAGAACTGAGAAGGACAAACGGAAAAGGCAACAGTCGAGTTAGTTGAATAACTAATTTAGTATCTACATTTAAGTGGTTGGTTATCTATAATTTAAGAAGTTTTGGTGGCTAAAGTGCTAAACATCTAAATGGGGTGTAAACGAATCGAGCCGAGTTCGAGCTAAATTTATTGATTTATTAATTTTATTTATTAAGAAAATACCCATTACCTTTATTGTTAAAGTATAGTTATTCTAATTCTAAGAAAGTAAATTTATTATATGGGTGTAGTTTATAGGGGATGATTACTTGATGGTTAAAGAGAGGCATGCAAAAGAACTGATTTTTAAGACAAATTTGTGGGTTAGAATGCATGATTGTTATAATGGTGCAACTTTTTATAAATGTAAGGGATTAGTTGGGGAAACACTTAACTTTGGTCTGATGTTTATAGTGTGCATTCAATTTCGTTTTGGTCTATTGTATGTATCGGTCTATTGTGTGTATCCGACTGACGTGGTACCCTTTTTTGATGACGTGTCAATGGCGTAGCAAATTATACGTTTGACACGTTATTAAATTAGTCATTGGATACACACAATAGACCAAAGTTGAAAGATTGATACACATAATAGATAAAAAAAAGGTTGGGTACATACTATAAACATCAGATCAAATTAAGTGCATTCCCTGCACTAAACCGTAAATGTAATATCGTTATGAACTTATAATGTAGTAAATTTTGACCATGGATAAAAAAATAAGAGAATAGATAAGATTATCTATATGCTCCTCGTGCTATTTCTTAATAAGCATATCTTTGATTCCCAACATTGACAGTTTAAACCCTAAAAGAGTGGAAACCTGCATTTATTTTGAAGTAAATCTTTTGCGAAGACAAGATAAAAGATCTTATTTGGTTGTATTTCCTAAAAGCAAGAACGTTGTGTTGGATATCGTAATGGCACGTAATGGCCCACCATCTTTTGAGAAGTTGCCAAAGCTACCCCTTCTTTTTGATGGCTATTTCACTAGTTAATGCCAACAAGGTCGGCCGGTTACAATGACAACTCGCACAAGTCATTTTCCAACTACAATTATGATTTTTATTTAAACTTATAAATTTAAATTTATTAAATTGACTCCCTTAAGATTACCAGGATAACTACTTGGAACTCTGAAGTTACATAATTATATAAAAGTTTATCGATCATATATTTATAGTTATCTCAAGAGCGTCGACCGCATCTCCAATTCTATACGATTAAATTGTCACCCATTTCATTAAGCATATGTTGATGCAGTAAACAAGGTTGTTTCGCAGGTGGACGGAGTGCTCAACTGTTCATAATATTTGAATAACAGGAACTTCAAAATGTGTGTACATGTGTATATGTATGTGTGTATATACATATACATATATAAATTAATTGCAAGAACAATAATATGTTCAAGTTGATCCAAAGTTGATTAAATCGCAAGAAGAAAAGAATAAGATAAACATTTTACAACTCGATATAAGACCTCATCCCAATAATTATTCATATTTTTGTCAAGGTGTTCTAAAACTCTAGAGAGAGCCAACCATGGCACTAGTTAATACTATATCCGTCCCATTACAATTGTCAACTTTTGACTTTTTAAAAGATTTTTTTTCAACTTTAGCCTTAAATATTTTTGTTTAAGTTATATAATAAATACTTAAAATTATATCAATGAAAATAGATTTAAAATCCAGTCCATTCATATAGTTTGCATCATTTATTATATATAACACAAAAAATAATAATTTAAGGTTAAAATTGTAAAAGAAAAACTTTCAAAAGTTAAAATCGAACACTTGTAATGGGACAGAAGGAGTAATTTACGTTCGACTAATTCCAAAGTTTAATACGTAGTACTAAAGGGGCAGTTATGCCTAGTTACAATATGTGAAGGGCTGTAATCGGAATTATATTGACTAATTTGTAAAAATAAAATGTGGACCTGAACAGTGCACACCGCTCACGCACCACATGACGTATTTTATACGAGTATTTATTTAATATGAATATTAATCTATTTAAGAAATAAATGCCGGTAAACATAAAAACTACAAAACCAAAAATGGGTCGGTGGCTCGGTCTTGCATAAACTAGTTTTTTGATGTATGGGTACGTGTTTACGGTACGTGTCAACGGTGGGGCTTGATTTGTTTAGAAAATTGATTATCGATTATAAAATTCACTTTTTAAAACTAGTACTTAGATGAGCTGGAACATAACCTGTTAAAATTGATTAAAAATATTTTTTTTATGCCATTTAGAAAAACATTATCATTGTGTATAATTAATCTCTACAAAAAAGAGAAACGTAGAGATAAAAATATAAGACTTTTGATGGTGTTACACTTTTTTTTACTATTAAACTAGTTTAAGACCCACAAAATTTGCGAGTTGACTTTATGATATGTATTATATGAATGTGTTATACAAATTTAGTAAGCGTTTTGGTGTTGGTATATGGTACATCAGTTTGTATTGTTTTAATTTTAAATGAAAAATGTATTAAACATTTGAATTGTGATAGATTTTGGACTGATGAGTCCAAATAAATAAATTAATTAACAGGGACAATATTGTGTATGATATCACTTTGTTATTTGTATTAATTAATAATACTATATTATTTAAAATCGTACATATATGTTTTTTCAAATAAGCGAATTTACCGGTTCAACAGGTAAATACTATTTTGTATCTAAAAAATAACGCTCTTTAGTGCATTGGTGATTTTCGTCCATCTAATTTATTCTTTTTAATTTAAATCAACAACCTATAATAGTATAATGCGTTACTTTATCTTTTTAACTTTGACGAAAGATGATAAAATATGACAACTCAAATGCAGGTTCTACTGACCAGAATGACATTAACACATCCTTAGAAGATTAAATGGTAATTTATTTTAGGGATGTAAATCGAGATATAGAGAAATTAGTGGCAAAAGAGTAAATTAATTAATCAATTATTGATAACTAGCATAATACCCGCGCTATGCAGCGAAAATAATATTATATTGTAATTTGTAATTATTCATTGATATATTACTTTTGATGTTGAATCGACAACAACATCTTGATTTGTGGAGCTGGAGATCCATAATACAAAATATGGGTTAAAAGTGGAAAAATATAAAAAGATAAGTTACTACAATTTAAAAATTATGAAACTTTAAATTTAGAAATGTTGAGTCTTAGTTCTTAAAAGTTTCTAAAAATAAAACACTAAGATGTTTTATAAGTAGTTATAGATAATGTATATGATATCCCTTTCTTTTTTGTATTTGTAGGGTTCTATAATAATAATATTATATTATGTACCGAAACTTTGAATTAATTAATTAAAAAATTATTAGTTTTATGATTTTAAATCTTGTAATTCGGTATGGTTTTTTTCGTGTTTTGAATTTGCATCATATTTTCAATAAGAATAACTATATATATATATATATATATATATATATATATATATATATTGTCAAAGTTACATACATGTGGATAACTGAAACCCGCGAATAAATATGAATAACTGATGGTTAATAGTTAATAATAATTAGGTACCCAACGGGTATTGGGTTGTG
Source organism: Pseudognaphalium luteoalbum (assembly GCA_963422505.1). Classification (NCBI taxonomy): domain Eukaryota; kingdom Viridiplantae; phylum Streptophyta; class Magnoliopsida; order Asterales; family Asteraceae; genus Pseudognaphalium; species Pseudognaphalium luteoalbum. The sequence continues at coordinate 116,967,571 of OY730196.1, read as the reverse complement.
TACGGGTACAAATATTTTAAATTGGTATGAATACAGATACAATAAAATCCGTCGGAACTCGACCCGTTGACATTCATAATTCATACATTGTTAATTTAAAAATGATAAAAGAGTTCAAAAAGGGAAGTGGTTTGGGTACAAATACCATATAACCCGCCGAAACCGACCCGTTGACATCCATAATTCAAGAATCGTAAATTAGAAATTGATAATTTTTTTAAAAAAGTGGTCATATAAAAATTTAAATCACTGACCGATGGAATGAAGTCATTAATTTTTTGAAACTGAAAATAACTTATTGAAGCCTTTTCAATTAAAATAAAGAAAGAAAGAAAATTATAGGAAGAATTTGAATTATGAAAGATATAATAAAGTAGTTATTAAACTAAAATCTCCATAAAATATTTGAAGGATTATGTACGATTAAAGAATAGAGGTTTTATGTTGTAAATATTAAAGGGTGTATATTGTAAATATGGAATGATATATTAGTATTTTAGTCACATAAAAATGGAATTAATGATGTTATTAAATAAATGAATGGTCAGATCTTAATTGTTAGTCTCCATCTAATGGTCATTATTTTTTTAAGATTTTTCTTTTAATATATAAGATAGAAGATAGATAGATAGATTATTTTGTAACTTTATTAAGTAACGAGTGAGATAGTAAATATACTTCTTGATAAACCAAAATTTAGTTTGGTTTGTGGAATTTAATTAAATCCGATGAAATTGAAATTCCACATTTAACTTTTTAGTTCAGTAATCCATGAAGTTGGAATCCAAGAAATTCCTTATATTGAAATTACTTTTCCGTTCATGAAATTTAATTCTTTCAAAAATCATTATAGCGAATCAAACGCACAATAAGATTTATTTCGCAAATTAAACGTTCCCTAATGTTTACTTATTTGCAAGTCATTTGAGGCCAGAGCTCTTTGGGTTGGCTTTTCGTACCTAATCATGCCCTTTGATATTGAAAAAATTATTAAACAAACTAAATGTTGTTATTAGGTAAATTAATTAATAGTCATGATATCAAGTCGACACACGCTAGGAATGGAGACAGGGGGATTTTTAGGGGACAGGTTCCAAACTAACACTCATCCATCTATTCGTATTTTGTCTATGAAATTATCAATAAAAGTGGGTCGGGAAGATGTGAGGCCATAATTCAAACTCGAATTAGTTTAGGTGCGGATATTGATACTTTAAAGATTATTCTTAAGCATTAACATGGTTTTATATGTTGATACTGTACGAATTAAGGTTTTGGTCCATTTCATAATTATACATTATAGCTTTACAGCAAATGAATAATATCCACATATATCACGTACCTTCTAAGCATGATTTAATACTGTATTACCTAAGGTAAGATATAAAATAAAAGATGCAACTTAATTATGACAAAAAGTTGGCACAAATCTGGTTGAACTCAGAAACCTATATATAGAGTATAGACAAACAAATGTAAGGGATGATATTAATTTTTGAAATTGCATTCATTTTTGGTAATTTATAAATGAGTTTGTGAGTTTTAATCATCTTTCTACATCATGTATAAATGAGAGCATCTTCGACGAAGGTTTTTCAAAAAATTAAAAATAAATAGATAGAAAAATATTATGCAAAACGAAATTCTATAGAAGCTTTTAAATTATTTTTTAATTTTTTTATGACAAGCTTGATATTTTTGTAGCTTTTGACACAAAGTTTTTTTTTTTCTTTTCTAATTAATTTACATATTAACCCATCATTTTGTTAAATATTATAACTTGTTATATCATTTTGTTAAATATTATAACTTGTTATGCAAAATAGTTTTTCACGCTCCTAGAACTTGTACATTTATTATTGTTCATTTTTCTAAATTCGGTAACCCAAAGTTTTTTTGGGGAGCAAAACAACTAACACAAGATGATGAGGTTGAATTAGAACCACTAGAACATTGGCTTAACCTAATTAATCATAGATTCGTGGCTAAGGAAGATCTTGAAATATCTAATTAGCGTATATTTCTCATGAATCACATTATTGAACCAAGTACTATACAAATCCTAGTTAGATGTGATATAATTTGTTGCATAAACATGAGTCCTTTCGGAGTATAATTTGTCATCCGATATAGCGAACTACTCAAAGAGGTCTAATAACATTGTTTTAAGTGTATACAATGTTATACAACATTCAACAAAAACTAAGTTACATATGTGAATAACAAGGTTTTCTAACCCGCGTGTTGCGGCTGGATCTAAATATATATATTTTTAAATAAAATTAATTACAAATTAATATTAATGTATCTTAAAGCGAGCATTAATATTTTAATTTATATTATATTTATGTAAATAGGGATTGAATTTATGGTTAACCACAATACCGCAAGTAGAATGAACCAATGAATCATTATACGTACCATGTATTTTCATCATTTTAATCGTCTACACTTAAGCGAACATATTAGTATTTTAGTTTATAAAGTATATATTTAATATTTAATTTATATAAGTAGGGATTAAATTTATGATTGACCATAATTCCACAAATATAGAGAGAACCAATGAACCATTATACATACCATCTATTTAAAGTTTAGTCTACACTTAATCCTCCCCTATCATAATAAGAATTTAGGTCTACTTTAACTATACTTACTCTTGTTTATCAAGTGTATATGCATAGTTCAGTTAGATTTTATGTTAACTAATTAATTTGTGTCATTCTTTTCAGTGATTATAAATACATTATCATTGCCAGTTTATTAAATATCTATATCTCTAATACATTTACTTACACTTACCAATTTATATTAGAATTATTATAGTACTTGAAAATCTTCATACGGTTATGAATGAAATCTATAAAGTATTGATCTAGAATTGTAAGATATTCATAATTTCATATACCTTTAATCCTTACTATAAATTATACTAATATCTAAAAATAGGAAAAGAGTGTGTTTTAATCGCATGCTAGACTGATAGAAATTAAAGCATATAATTTTTTTTCTATATTAAATAGAAGATCATTACACTTACAAAAGTTGATTGAAATTTTTTTTATTGATCAACTATTGAATGAATAGTATCATTACATTTTAAATCAAATATTTAAGTACTCACTTTATAAGATTTAAAACGTGAATAACAAGATGATGGTTTGAATTTAAAAAAGTTAAAGTGACATATGGGCTGGCCCAAACTAAAGTGAATATTTATTGGGTAGTGCGGGCTGGGATACGGGCCTGGCTGTATTGCATACGATTTAATCACGGGAAATTAACGAAATACCTTATTTTTCGAACATATTTTTCGTTTTGCCCCTCCCAAAAAAAGTTGCCGTTTTACTCTACCCGGGCGCAGGTCGCATCATGCGACCTGCGACCCGTAACTTGCGACCTGCGACCCGTAACTTGCGACCTGCGACCCAATTGGATTACCGAGTAAAAGATACCCTTTTGGACCAATACTCCGGTCGCAAGTCGCAGCATGCGACTTGCGACCTGCGACCTGAGCCATGTGCCCCGTTCACCGATCATGCGACCCGTTCACCGGCCCGGGCGAAATTTTTTATTTTTTTACGTAGTTTTTATCTTATTTTTTATTATATGTTTTATTTACTTTTTTGAGTACTTTACTAATTTTTTAACTTAATTTTGCGACCCTTTCACCGAGACCTACTAATGTTTTATGGGTTTACTTTTTTTTTTGAGTACTTATTTTTTGTTACATTTTTTTATATGTTTTATTTATTCCTTTATTCCTTTTTTCCTTTTTTGTTTTCTTTCCTTTTTTTTTCAAGACCTTTGAGATAAATATCTTATCTTCTTCGAAAAGATAATATGGATGTGATTTTCTGGATTTTCCGGATAAGATATCTTATTATATTTTTGAGATAAAATATCTTATCTTTTTGGATAGGATTTTCCGCGAATTTCCTGATTTCCATACATGTTTATATATAAATAGTGTAACTGTAAGATAGAATTACCAAGATTTTCACATGATAAACCTTTTCACATTTGTTTGTCTTTAATCTTTGGAAAATGGTTGAGAATGATCATTTTTGGTATTTCCGTTCTCCAAATGAAGAACCATTAACTGAGAAAATATACGCCGAAGTTCCTTGGATGTTTAGTGTTGCTTTCCGGCACGCTGGACATTTTCAGGGCGCAAAAAGAATGTACGTTCAAGGTTTGTTGACGTTTATTGATTGTGTTGAGGCCGATGAATTTTCAACTAAACTTTTGGAAACGGCTTTGAACGAGCTAGGTTACTGGCCTCCGGAGAGGTGGTATTTTTACTTTAAAGAGCATGATGAAGACCTAGATAATGGTTTACAATTGATAACAGATGATGTCGATCAACTCAAGCAGATTACCGACTATGCAAAAATACATAGAGAAATTGAGGTGTATGTTACACGCGCTGATCTGTCACATTTCTCGAATTTGGATACTTTAATGCCGTTACCAATATCTAAAATTATTACCGGCTCTTCAAGTGCAAGGCGTTTATTCGATTAGTTATTGGTTAAATCTTGTAATTCGTATTTTTCTTTTAATAAATTGGATAGTTTGCCAATTATGTACGTTGTATTGTGAATCTACTTTTATTATTTCTAATCCTTATGTAATGATATTTTTAGTAACGTTCAAGCAAAGTTATTGAATACAATAAATCACGATAATGCAAACGTACATAAATTCTTAACAAGTACATAACATAATTTTTGTCATCACAACAATTTCAAGTGTGGCTCAAGGCTGACTCAAATGGACACTTGAAAAAGTCTGAGTTGCCTGGGACGGTTCTCCTTCCTCCTCGAATTTGCTTGACTGTACTTTTGTGGACGTTTTCTGCAAGTCAAAATAATGACGAGTGCATTAAAAATAGGAACTTAACAATACAATGTAAATATTTATTTTTTTATGAATTAAAGTAACAACTTACTTTCTTCGTTCTTGATTTTGATCTAGATTTTGACCTTGAGTTGGATCTTGCGGTGGTTCTTGATCGGCTTAGCTCATCTGTTCTATCGTACGGAGCTGTACAATTAACTCGACTATGACCATGTTCCTTGCAACGACTACATTGATTTTTGTATTCCCGTTTCTCCTCTCCCTTTGAAGGAATACGAGCACGGCCTGGTGGGCGACCAGATTGCCTCTTCACCAATATAGGCGGTAAGCAAATCTGCAGATTACCTGGATCGTCCCATTCTGAAGGATGAGGCGTTGGATGTATAGCTTCACTATAGGCTGCCCGATACGTTTCCGTGGTGAAATACCTCTCCGCAAAGCAGGTCACGTTGTCCATTTTAAAGTAACGAGTTACTGCCGCTACATGTCCGCAAGGTAAACCAGACAATTGCCATTGCTTGCAAGTGCATGTTCTTGATTCCAAGTTGACTGTACCATTCTTTCTTCGATCCACCACCTCACATATCATGTTTGTGGATGGGTTGACCGTCCAGCTAAGCGATTTGCAAAGCCTCTTACCAATCTTGTGTTCGGCATATGGTGTGAGTGGTGTTTTAACAGTCGCGGCAGTGTTTCGATGTTTGAAATACCATTGTTGTACTGAAGACCTAAAAAACTCCAATAACATTGTGACTGGTAGTTTCCTGGCATGCTTGGTCATGGCATTAATGGACTCTGCACTGTTAGTTGTGAGGTAGGCATATCGTGTTTTTGTTGAATGATGCCTTGACCATCTTTCTTTCCCCATGTCTGTAAGAACCGTGGCTGAAGTTGGTAAATGTCTAGAAATGACACCAAAATGTTCATCGAAATCCGATTTTCTGTAAGCCTTACACATTTTCCAATAATGCCATTCAAAGTGCTTGACTTTTGAAGAATTGCTTCTCAGGTTCATCAATAAATGATGACAACAGAGGGCATGAAATGCCTCTGGAAATACATCAGAAATTCCGACTGCAATTGCGGGAGCCCTATCAGAGATGAATGTTAAGTTGTCAATCCCACCAGCAGATTCAAGTGCGTCACGTAAGTTTCCCAAGAACCAGGTCCACACCTCGGACGTCTCTCCCGCCCCAATTCCATAAGCTAATGGCAAGATGCCATTATTACCGTCCATCGCCACAGCAATTAAGTTAGTACCCAAGTACCCACCCTTCAAATGTGTACCATCTACGATTATTATTGGGCGTGTATGGTTGACAAATGAACGTATCTGCAAAGGGCAGATAAAAATATATATGAATTCTATCAGAATGTACATATTTGAACGTAAGATGTATAGTAATAATAGTTACTTACAGCTGCACCGATGGACATGTAACACATTACAAATTTACCCTCATCGTCTGTACGTAGATTCGTAGTGCTCCCCGGGTTATGTAGTTTTAGGTTGTGCAGGTAAATGGGAAGCTTGTTAAACGATTCAGCGGGACTACCTCTCAACAGCTCTATAGCATAACACTTTGCTTTCCATGCTTGGTTGTATGTAAGGCTGATTTTAAAGCGTTGAGTCATATCAGCTTTGATCTCTTTTCCCCTGTATACACGTCCTTCCAAATTCATCGCCTCTTTTAATAGGTTACCAAGAACTTTCTTGGTTGCATGACGGCTATTTGACAAGATTTGAGTACGAGAACACGTGTGTACGTCGTGTAACTTCCTTACTTGGAAGTTGTCACAATATTGGATACACGCTGCACTTATCTTCCAATCACAATTAGGCAAAATACATTTTGCTGTGTACCTTTTTTTGTCTGACTTCTTTGGCTTAATCTGAAAACCTTCTTCGAGACACTTGGTATGCAATTGAAGGAGAAACTCCTCTTTACTTTGAAATGTTTGGCCCTCTCGAATCCTACAAGATGTCCCATACATGGTAGCTGGTCGTTCTGGAACTTCTTCTTCTTCCTCTCCTAACGGCGTAGGTATATTCCAGAATATATCATGTTCGGCTGCTTTTACTGTTATTGGTTTGTCGTATATATCTCTTGGATCAGGATCATCCTCCTCCTCATCCTCATCATCGGTAACAATGTGATTACCAAACGGATGGTCATGAGCCTTTGGTGGATTGACATTTTCCTCACCATAATGATCATAATCATGAGGATGTGGATCGGGCTTTGGCTCCTCCACATAGTATTTTGAATTAGAATGATCATAATGAACATCCGAATCAAATTTAGAATCATCTTGGGTGTTTTCAACTACACTAAATGAAGGGTTCATGGGTTGTTGTGATGGATGAAAGACTGTATTTTGTGGAGGAGCATGATAATGAAATTGATATTGTTGTTGATAAGGAAACGGAAATTGTTGAAAGGGTTGTTGAAATGAATGATATTGAGGTGGTTGAAAGGGTTGTTGAAATGAATGATATTGAGGTGGTTGAAAGGGTTGTTGCATCATCGACTGATATTAAGGTTGCTGGTAATTTTCATTAGTATGTTGTTGAAATTGTGGTTGACAAGCAGAACTACTGCTACTACGTTGATTGTTACCCGTACTCGAAACATTTCTTACCAAATCAACAATATAAATTTCTATCGGAGCATTGTTAATTGCATGGCACAGGAAATCCCCAAAATCATCAATATCATCATTTATATCAACAACATATTGACCGAGCTTATATTTTAGACAAACCGGTGAATCAAGTGGTAGACCTAATTTTGTTAAAACGTTTTTCAACAAAACTTTGGACGTCATAGGCCTTTCTGGTGCCACTGGAAGTTTTAACGGGACTCTATTGCATTCTATTGGCAAATACATTGGCACGTTGTCAACATATTCAAAACGACCACCATAACAGATAAAAAGTTTAAACTTATTCATTACAAAATGCAATACTAATTAAGTGGGTGGAAAATTTTACCTGAAGATGAAAGACTGTGAGTTGAGAGAGTGTTATGAAACTACTGAAGAAATGTGTTTATTATATACATATAACTCTATCCGTATCATTATCCAAAAAGTACAAAAAAATCCAGGGAAAATCTTGCATAATCTTATCAGCGACTTATCTAGATAAAATCTTATCTTGAATATCTTGGAAATCACAAAAATGTCAGAAAATCTTATCCGCCATACATAAAGTCGTAATGAACTAATAAAATGTAATCAAGCCTAGTACGTCAAAATGAACTAATACATAAAGTCAACAGTTCATATACACCAAAAGGGGTAATCAAGCCTAGTACGTCAAAATGAACTAATAAATTGTAATACACCAAAAAGCAATAATCATCAAGGATCGGGTGCCTCCCAATCAAAACGGGCCCTAAAGAAAATCTCTACCATCCGCGTCCTATAATCCATAGCAACGGTGGTGGTATCCCCACTGATCGCACAATCTTCGTCATTGGCAATCGTCTCCATATTCCTGCACACCCATACTCCACAATCGCCTAGCCCACTAGTCTGCACGGGCGCATCCTTCTTCATGTGTAAACGCAACTGACAGTGATCAAAGGGCTTCTTGTGGACCCAATGCCTCCAAAAACTAATGGCATCCATATAAGGTAGTATGTATCGACCTATCTCCTCGACTAATTTATTACGCTCATCAGGTGCGCAAAGACCTGGAAGGCTATCATATCCGTAGCAGTCAAAAAGGAGAAGATCAAACACCACTAGGATCCAATGTTGTCGTCCGGGAATGTGAAGGGGGAAAAGTACCTGCATCCACATACATATACTACTATCAAATAATATATTGCGATATATATGTGTATAATACAAACACATATATTAAGTAAAATAATTAAAGATACGATGCATGATTATTAAGTAAAATAATTAAAGATAGTTAAAGATATGGTTTACTTACTTTATCACAAGTCCACCAGGGAGGGTAAGGTGCACGAGTGCCATCTGCGAACCCCATCAAATACTTATAGTCCACTCCCGATTCTCCTTTGTCCTCCACACCCTCACTAACACCCCGCGTCTTTTTCTTTTGACGTCTAATCTTTTCATCCTTGTAGTGTACGAATTCTTTTATCATATCCGCAAAACCAAGGGGCATAATCATCCATTTCAATGGCCTTCTAAGCTGAGTGGGACGTGTAAATGCTCGATATCGCCACCACAACAATAAATAGGACCAACCGTCGATATGCTATAAGAAAAGGATGTGTTAGTATAACATTCACAAACTAACTATAAATCAAATTTATAACGCAATAGTTGGATAAAGATAAAGATAAAGGTATCTAGAGTCTTACAGTGTTTTCTAAGTATCCATCATCGACTTCACCATACAATCGGCCCCAAAATTCTGGACCAAGACACATATAACTAACGCCCGGTCGGATGAACATACAACGCACATGGCCGCCAGATAGATATAAATCTCGGGCAGTGGATGGTCCCTGATCCAACCTAGGTGGCTCACGGGGGGGAGTAATGAGCTCCCCAGTCTCCGGGTGCACAAAACTCGCAACCATGTCCAATCTAGTGTCCTCATCAATCTCATCCTCATCTTCACCTGACTTTCTTCTTGCCCTAAGCTTGACTTTTTTAACCTTGTTAATTGGCATTAGTAAAAAACATCATCAATCAATCACTACATATATTTATACTAATATATACATACATATTTAAGGAAACGGAAAAATTTGAGTTTGTTTTACCTTGGTAATCGGCATACTAGGCGGGACTTGCTCATCAGCCACCCGAGTCAAAACGGGCTCATCAACCACCCGAGGAAAAACAGGATCATCATCAACCCGAGGCAAAACCGGCTCATCAACCACCCGAGGCAAAACCGGATCATCAACCTCCCGGTGATCATCATCAGCTCCTAAACTAACCGATGCTTCCTCACGCGCCTCCTCATGCACCTTCACACTTTTCTTCAAAAACTGCTTCTTAAGTTGTGTCGGGGTAATAAACGGGGATAGTCTAGTCGGGGCACGTCGTCGATCTCGCATACTACGACGCAAATCACGTGGGGCAGACATCTTGCCCGCAGTGGCAATATAAGTGTCGGATACATAACCCTCGTCGTAAACCACGTCATCCTGAAAAGCAAATAATATAAGTAAACAACTGATATATATATATATATATATGTATATATATTTATATATATGTTAGTAGGGTAAGCGATAATAACAACACCATACCTGACCCTGTAACTTCGCAATAATGACATCTTGCGCGTCCACCCGCTTAAGTAAACTCTCCACCTGTTCTTTTAACGTGGAAATGATCTGATCCTGCGCGTCTACCCGAACTAGTAAGGAGGGCTCCTCCATCCGTGATGCCGACTGAGAGGTGCGACAACGACCTGTACTCGATGTAGCACGAGTATCCTGATCATCATGAGGCGCTGAAAAAACAATATCATCAAGCGCCTGGTCATGAGATACGGGGGCAGGAGATGGCCGAGCATTATCTTTTGGAATATTTCTTGGCTTCTTAGAAGGCCTTTCGACATCATCAGCATGTTTCTGCTCGTGAAAGAATTTGTAACTATCCTTCCACCAATCGCACTCCTTCTTAGTTTTAGTCGGCCTCAACGTCATCTTCGGAAGCATGTCAGGAGTGGTACAATCCTACAATTAAAAAAAATATATACACAAAAATTGGAAATGTCCTTTTTATAAAAGTAATAAACCAGCTAATGTTTTAGCTTACAAGTCATCACATTTTCAGCAACAGTGTATCAACATAAGTTTATAAATAACTTCAAAGTAGATAACACAAAAGGAAATATACCAAAGTAAGTCGCTTACCGGCACTTCTAAGTATGTGTCAAATTTTTGAGATTCGCCAATCCTAACTTTGCGCTCCAAATGGACACCCCGGGGAACTTGCTTTGACTTCTTGACTACAACATCTTTTAATTGATGGGAAAAAGCATCCCAAATCCAACTCTAATAAAATATAAGCACACTTCGAATTAGCATAATAGTATATTATATAGAAAAGTACGTTAAACAATAATAATTAACATGTAGCTACCTTAAACGCCCATCCAAAACCACTCAATGTGTATTTCATTCCATCCTTAGCCACCCGGTTCTCCAACCCCTTATTCAGTTGCGCATAAGTTCGACTCCACACAAGATTACCCCACGGGTACCTGACAAACAAAAAAAATGAAGAGATATATTACTATATGTCAAAAATTGGCCACATTGAAAGTTTTCTAATCGAAGAACAAAATTGACTAAATGTTACTTGTCAAACACACCAAATTCTCCACTAGGTGCATATAATAATCCTCGACAACATAAGTCGGCTGCTTCCTCATAAAACCAATGTTTATCAAAAGTAGCATACACAATCGAACACAATCCTCATCCCTAAGTTTACTCGACCCTACGAATGTGTTTCGATCCCAAACCTTTTCCTGAAGATTTTTTACTTTCACCTTATCTAACTCCGGAAATACACGTTCTTTAAATGCAGGGCTCCTCTTAAGAACATCCGAGCTAATGTGATGCGCAATATCAACGTTGTGACCGAACCGAAGTCCAGTCACTAGACAAAACTCCCTCCTACCAAATCGTATATAATGTTCCTGGGTGATCTTAAACCACAACTCATCATCCTCCTCCCTAGGATGCTCCAGATTAGGTCGAGTGCAGCGCAATTGAAGCATATGATGTACATAGCCGGGGTCATTATCTATTGTCTTCAAATCCAACCAATGACCTAAACAATGTTCTCGGAATATCTTTTCTTGCTCGGTTGTCAGAACACGCGTAAAATCAATAATGACACTAAGCTGGCTCTTCAATGTCAACTTCGCATAAGTAAACTGTGGAAAAATCATCAACCAATCAATATTAGTCTAAAATAAAAGGAACATATTACACATATATTATACATATATACATACATATTACGGAACATATTATACATACATAGTGTAATATGTATATTATACTAATGCTCATATACATATTACACATATATTATACATATATTATACATATTACACACATATTACACATATATTATAAATATATACATACATATTACGGAACATATGATACATACATAGTGTAATATGTATATTATACTAATGCTCATATACATATTACACATATATTATACATATATTATACATATTACACACATATTATACATATATTATAAATATATACATACATATTACGGAACATATGATACATACATAGTGTAATATGTATATTATACTAATGCTCATATACATATTACACATATATTATACATATATTATACATATTACACACATATTACACATATATTATAAATATATACATACATATTACGGAACATATTATACATACATAGTGTAATATGTATATTATACTAATGCTCATATACATATTACACATATATTATACATATATTATACATATTACACACATATTACACATATATTATAAATATATACATACATATTACGGAACATATGATACATACATAGTGTAATATGTATATTATACTAATGGTCATATACATATATATATAATAATCATAAATATATATATATACAAAATATATAACGATAAAAAAAATAACGTATATATATAATAATCATATATATATATATACACTAATAATAATATACATCCGACCTTCTTTTCAAACTATCAAAATCTTCAACCAATTGATGACAATCATATATATATAACGATCAAAATATATAACGATAAGCTATCAAACATATATATATACTAATATATACAAAATATATATATATACTAATACAACATATATAACGATAAGCTATAAAACATATATATATATATATACAAAATATATAACGATCAAAATATATATATACTAATAATATATATATATATATATATATATATATATATATATATAACGATCAAAATATATAACGTATATATATAATAATCATATATATATATACACTAATAATAAATACACATCCGACCTTCTTTTCAAACTATCAATAATATAACGATCAAAATATATATATACTAATAATATATATATACGCAATCCCATCATATACATGTATAGCAATCCCATCATATACATGTATAATAATACATACACATATATACGTATAACCTAGTTGACCGTTACGTATAAGCTATCAAACACATCCGTAACAAAATAATACCAACTAAAAATCGCAAAACCAAGGGGCCTACATATCTATCTATCGTACGCATACCAAGTGCTCAATGAAATGCCCCAAAGAAAATTCATAAAAAAAAATATAAATCTCGCATAAACGAAATAATCCATTAACCAAAGCTAACAAACGCATAAACAATGTATAATATCACCAAAACAAAGCAATTCCTACCTAAATATGTAAAATTCGCACGCACACCAAGTGCTCGATCAAATGCCTAAACGAAATTTCAAAAGTAAAACATTTAAATCGAGTATAAAAGTTGATATACCTGCTGAGGAGCCATGTTTGGAGTCAAACAACCTTCAATTTTGAATTACATTGTACAACGATGGTGGTTGGCGCCCGGTGGAGATGCGCGGGTTCGGTGCCGGCGGTGGAGATGCGCGGGTGGTGGCGGTGTTGGGCGTAGGTGGTGGTTTACGGTGGGTAGGGTGGTGATTCTTGGCCGATCGAGTGGTCGCAGGGGTAGGGTGACGGGTTGTTGGCCGATCCGTGGGTGGGGGTTTTGGGTGGTGTGGGTCGGCTACGTAAAAGAATGGGGGCCGAGGGGTTATATTTTACTCGGGCTACAACGTGTTCGGGCGCAGGTCGCAGGTCGCAAGTCGCATGGTGCGACTTGCGACCGGAGTATTTGGTCCAAAAGGGTGTCTTTTACTCGGTAATCCAATTGGGTCGCAGGTCGCAAGTTACGGGTCGCAGGTCGCATGATGCGACCTGCGCCCGGGTAGAGTAAAACGGCAACTTTTTTTTGGGAGGAGCAAAACGAAAAATATGTTCGAAAAATAAGGTATTTTCGTTAATTTCCCTTTAATCACTTCGTGTTTAAAAGTTTAAACACGATTCTTAAAGGTCCAACTCGTGTTTTTTTTTCAGGTCATAAACATGGTAACTTTAATTTTCATCTTATCAAGTATTCTTACTGATACTCTGTTTAAAAGGAATAATCTACATCCACATAATTGATATGCAAGTTTCTTTACTTTCATCCTAATGAGTACATGCCTGCAGTCTTGTTTATCACAATACGAAAACCATTTAAAACATGGTAAAACCGGCCATTTATCGACATCTAAAGTACCTTGTTGTATAAAGAATGCATTCATGTTGATCTAAATTGCCGTTGATTTATTTGTAGTAATATATATATGGGTCTCGAATAATTTCGAGAGAAAAAAAATCACATGTACGTTCCCATTGGCGTAGACATTATATATGTCTAGCAAAAATATCATGAAAAACTCTCAATAAGGCTTTTCACCAATATAATTCCCGGGAGGAAAATAATTACATGTCATAAAAACACCTCTACCTCCAAAACAAGTCACCCTTGCACACCCAATCTTTTTGGTACCTTTCCACACAATTTGTGTATAATGTCCACACTCCCTTCCACCACCACAAGAATTCGAGCGATAGCTATACCAACGTTTCTCCGCCACCCATGCCAATGCTGCTTCAGCCGGTGTCCACCCATCGCCACTCCCCCAAAATATGTTCTCCCCATATGGTCCATTTGAATGCTTTAACAAGCAATCTTGTCTTCTTTGCCTAGCGTACATGTCAGCATACCGTGCAAGCCCTGCATCCCACACTAGTGGTCGCATACGCAGGGCTGCTCGGGCCTTGTTTTGAATTGTTAAGAATTGGTTCATGGCGTTGACTCGGGGTCGAGTTTTGAGTTTTTGGTTTGTGACTGCGTAAATGGAGTTTGAAATGAGGATAGTATGGAAGAAAAGCAAGATGATTAGAGGAGCTACTTTCGGGAAAAACATCGTGGGATTGGGCTTAAGGTTTCATTTGAATTGGTATACATTGTTAGATTTATATTGAACATAACTTAAAAAATGAATAAAATATAAGGAAGTAGTTGTTGGGCTCGGAGAATTTAAGGCGCAAATGAAGGTGGCACCCATGTTCGATAATGATTACCATTTGATTTATTTTAAGTTTAGTTAATTAATTGAGAATATAAGGCTTGAAAAATCGCTGCTTTTAATCATTGTTATTGGAATATTTTTATCCCAATAAAAAATAATACGGAGTACTATATTGTATACAAAATTAAGTACTTTAAAATGGTATACATGCATCGTACAATGAATCAAATGATCTTCAAACTTACTACGGAGTATTATCTATACACTTGTATATATTCCTGTATGTATCTATCTTATCTATAAAATGGCTATGCGCATGACATCACTTATGCTGAGTTGTCCAATTCTGCACCATTTTTCACGCTGACGTGGATGCCTCCAGGCTCTTTCATGACGTCATCTCAAATTCAATGGAGGGAATCTTTAATTTAAATTTAAACTTTTTAACTTATATCACTTCGTATTCCGCCTTGGCAGAGGTCCCTTCGTATTCCGCAGAGGTCCCTTCGTATTCTGCCTTGGTAGAGGTCCCTTCGTATTCCGCCTTGGCAGAGGTCCATTCCATAGATAAGATAGATAGATGAAATATTTGAAATATTTGACTATAAATTCCCAACGTTATTTGTAGGTTAGCAATCCACTTTCAAACTCGCAGCCACTATACCTTTTAACCAGATTATTTTACATCAAAAAAATGGAGGACGGTCCCTACAACTACATTCAAGATTTGGATACCGTGAAGGATTCTTGGAAACTTAAAGTGAAGATTCTTAGTTTGTGGAAGACCAATTATCAACTTGAACTGATTTTGCTGGATGAGAAGGTAATATGCATGGTTTGGTATTTTGTTTATAGATTTGTTTAAGGTTAATATAGGCCTATTTACTGCAAAGTTAAGTTTTGATTTTCATTTATACAGAGTGAGAAGATACATGATGTGGTTAAGAATCAACTTATTCCTGTTTTCGGATCTGTTTTAGAGGAAGGTAATGTCGTCATGATCAGCAAGTTTGGTGTAGGTTCTAACGCTGTGAAGTATCCTATGGTAAAGCATAAATTTAAGTTGAACTTTTATCGCGGTACTACTGTCAAAAGAAGCAATACGTTTGATGGGCCAAAGCATGGCTTTGATTTTTTCCCGTTCAGCGATATATGTGATCATATAGACGACCCTGATTTACCCGTTGGTAAGCCATTTAACCTTTTGATTTGCTATATTCAGTCTTTTTTTGTACACTTCTGTTTCAAAAGTACTTTAAGTTGGTGTACCATTTCTGATTTTTAAATTTCTGCAGTTCACTAATTATCTTCTGAATTACACCTTAGTTTTCGATTATGTTTGTTAAAACTATTCCACTAAAGTTGCTGTTACATTAAGACCAAATAGGATTTGCTTATTGAAGATAGAAAACCAATCAAATCTACGTTGACATATACTGTAAACTTTCAGTTTATTTAATTTCAATTATAACTATACTTTCAACATTTATCCTTTATTCAAAAAGAAGGGAACTTAACGTATAAATCATATATATGCCAATTAGTGTCATATAGTTAAGAGTATTATTTAATGTAATACATTATTGAAATTGGTAAAGTAGTCCAGTAAGTTCAAACAATCATTTATGTGAGGCCATTTAATTTATCCTTTGTTTTGTTATTCGTGTTTTAATACATTATTGAAACCATTATGATGCTTTAAACTTGAAAAATGCATGTATACCTTAGCAGTATCTTATCATAAATAATGAAATAAATATTTAACAAAACTAAACAAGTAAGTCGATTTCTTTAAAGATATTAAAAGTATTAAAAGCACGCCATGATAACAAGTTTTATAAACAAATACAGTCGATTTCATTTATGGTGTACTTTAAAACTTTCTTTTCTATAATGCCTAAGTTTATTCTTAATATTTTGCAGATGTTATTGGGTGTGTTATACA
This sequence comes from Pseudognaphalium luteoalbum, assembly GCA_963422505.1. Taxonomy (NCBI): domain Eukaryota; kingdom Viridiplantae; phylum Streptophyta; class Magnoliopsida; order Asterales; family Asteraceae; genus Pseudognaphalium; species Pseudognaphalium luteoalbum. The sequence continues at coordinate 116,950,647 of OY730196.1, read as the reverse complement.
TTGTGGTGATATTGATTTCTATGAAAGGAATGATGGCAAAGAAGGCAGGCGCATTAACTGTGATCTGCAACATTTGCAGTATGTATTTTTTAATATGTTCCAGATGTTATTGTATTATTGTTTAGATTTTGTTTGTGTTGTCCAACAATGTTAGATACTAAATCACTCATCTGTGTACAATCATTATTTTTGTATGCATTTTCAGTGGTTTGACTGTCAAGTGTACCTTGTGGGACGATTATGCACAGCGTTTGCATGATTATGTTCAGTCCAACCAAAGTCAAGGCCATGTTGTCATCGTAATACAGTTTGGAAGAATCAAAGTTTGGAAGGAAAAAGGTATTTGGGAAATACTAATCTCCATTCTGTCGTTTTATAACTTTTGAACTATTTACCAAAATTTCTCACCCATTTTCAGGGATCCCAACTTTTCAGAATGCACTTTTTTGTACTAAACTATGGATCGATGATGACATTTTTGAAATTATTGATTTTCGTGAGAAGTTTATTTCTAAGACTGGACTGGCTTCATCAAGTCAAGGTGGAAGTGCCCTTTCTTCCCAGAAGATCAATTCTGCTCGTGATGCTTTTCTCTGTAGGAGTTTGAGAAAGACGATCGATGAGATTGTTGATTCGTCTGATGTATGAGTATTTATTTAATTTATAGTTAACATTAACTGTATTTGTGTTGTTCTTTATATAGAACACTGATCGAATGAACATTATATGAAGCCTATGGTTTGTGTTGTGCTTGCTACTATAAAGTCTTTTGAGGAGCAGCATGGATGGTTCTATATTGCTTGCCGAAAATGTAACAAAAAGGTTATTAAGAAGTCAGAAATGGTTGGTCTTGATGGAATCAATGGAGTAGATGGCAAAAGTGTGGATGATGGTAAACTCTCAGGTTACCTGTTTCATCTTCTACGTCACTTAGTGTACAGGGATTCAACAAACTAGGTAGAAACTTATAACTACTCTTCAACATCGCATGCGAATCAAAGATAGTTAACGCAAAGACATTATCACCCAAATTTGTTAAAACAATAAAGTCATTTTCCCTAACATTGTAACATAAAGCTCCATGCATCCAAAGGTATCCACAAAACGAATTGTGGAAGTGTTTGCCACATTCATCATCAAAGCAAAAAGCCACATAAAAATGAAAAGTTTCATCTTCTACTTTTCCCGTAACAGCTTTCGTCACACCATTGTTAAGATAATTAAGGAATTCAAGAGGAACCTTCTGCATCGCATATATATTATATTAAAATGCAACACCAAATATTATGAAAAATAAATCGCAACAGCAGTAGCTTTTTTTAATACTTACCAGATATTTAAGTGTGCTTTCTTCTGCAACTATAAGACATCTCTCAGGAAACTTGTCTGTGTAATCTCCGTTCTCTAAACCTTTCGCATCATAACAAGTCACGAAAAAGGTGTCATCACCTTCAAGTATAAAATGAAACCAAGAAGGTGAAAAACTACCAAAGCTACAATGATGAAAAACTTCCCATTCGATTCCACTGATTATCAGTTTTTTAAAACCGTTCTGTTCCGCCGCTACTTTATAGCGATTACCGTATTTGTTTATCAAATATAAATGCTCAACTCTATTAAAGACTTCTTCTTCAAACTCGATCGGCAAAACCTAAAATCAGTTTGAACATAAAATGAAGAACAATCGACTAAAAGTTAATACCTTTTTTAATAACAGTTAATATCACGAGTATGTACCATTCTTTGATGGTGATCGTTCTCTACATGCACTAAGAATTGAATCTGTTTGTCTTCCCCCTGTAAAAGATACAACACAAACGAATTAATTTCAACCAAAAATACGAAAACATATATGAACAATCATCTTCAGAAATATCAATTAAAAAAAAAGAATAACCGAGATTTTATGTTCCATGTGAGAATCTTAGAAAGTCAAACGAAATAACAATGAACATACCATCTCAATCTTGATGATAGACTTCTTCACATGGAATTGACGAATTTACATGTGAGCCTTTATTGCATGATTACTAAATACTTTTGATCTAAAAAACTTTTTGTATTCCTTTAGAAATATTTGATGCATAGTATTACAAAAGAATGGACGTGATAGATCGTAGATATGTTTATCTAAATTGCTGGGCCAGCCCATTTGACCAATTTTTTTTTATTTTTTTATTTTTGAAACAAGCTCATTAAGCAATTACCCGAGTATAATGTTCAAACAAGCCCAACATTTATGTTACTTATTACAGTTGGCCCAATTTCATGGTCCTGCAATTTTTGGCTTTAATAAATAGCCCAACAAAATGCCTATTTAGTGTTTCAGGCTTGGAGACTTGAAGTTACATTTTTTGCCATTCTATTTTGTCACACAACTAAGTAACACAAAAAAATGGAACCAAAACCTTCTTCAAACAATTGTGAAACACCACTTGAGAGGAATAAAGGACCACTAATCATGCGAACATTCAATTTGATCCTTAGAATGCGATCTTACGAATATAAATTGAAGCAGGTGGTCGAACAAATGCGTCAATCTGTTACCCACGGTCGAACAAAGACTTTTTGTATTCCTTTAGAAATTTGATGCATAGTATTACAAAAGAATGGACTACAATTGTAGGCCCAATAGCCTCATAGCTAGAAATCCATTGCAGCCCAATAGCGTCATAACTTCCTTTTATATACATAATTATATTACTATATGATAAGTGAATACTTACACCTTATTATTTTATACTTAACATATTTTTTATGAGTGATATTTTAGTTATAAAATCAAATGTTGTCTACACACAATCTGTATAAGCTTAGACGATAAACATTGGGTATAATTAAATTGCTATTGTTTATATAAGTGACTAATATATTTGAAACTTTAATTTACCTTATATTAATATATCTTTTCTTACCTACATTTGTTCGAAACTCTAACTCTTTAACTTAAACATGCAACATTCACATCTAAAGCATCCTAATTGGTTTGATACAAGTTTTTTTCTTATATTATTTAAAAAATTATAGAAATTCTATATAAAACAAGTCTATGTTCATTTTATACATGCTAAATTATTTCCAAGTTTGTACTAACTAATTCAACAACATTAAAACTAAACTCTTCAACAATAGCAAAACAATAGTTGTGTCTCATCAATAGCTAATTGATCGAAGTAAAATCAATTAGGATGAATGTTTAAATTTTTTATACTTATATCTTCATGTTGCAACTGTAATCTAAAAAAAACCCGTGTATTCACGGGTCCATTAACTAGTATACAATATAATGATGATATGATTATAGTTTTCAATTCAACGTATTTTTAGTTAATGAATAAACTAATGACTGATAAATGTAAATAGAATATGATATTCATATCGAATTGATATATGATTCAATAAATAATTGTCTAGTAAAATATGTCGGTACTTATAAGTTATAACTACTTACTTTTTGATAGTGCACAATTGATTTGAGAGAATTCGAAAAAAAAGACGGATGAAATATATAAAACATATATGTTTTTAAGAATCATTGTCAGTTTGTCATTACGGACGTTACATTAGCTAGCTGTAACTTGTATGCGAGAACCACATATTTTTTTTTTTGTTATCTTCAAATCTACACGTTACTTAATCTGTCTTTCACACTGATCCAATATTACTTAGAGTCTTGCATGTAGATTTTAATTTGCTAATAGCTTGTGAAAAAAGTTACAAAAACTACAGTATTGTTTTTCCAAACCTACACTCATTTTTTGTGCAAGTTTCGGATAGGGATGTGATTAGGGGATACACGATCATCAGCCCAAACCCTATTCCATTACTCGATATTATATTTAATTTTTATTTATATAGAATGTTTTGAATTAAATTTGGAGTGAAGAGTGATCACAATTTTATTTTGTGTATGATATGATGTTTGATTTACCAGTTGTCATAAATAAAATATTTTGACTATCTTTTTTATTGATAATGCAATGCAATTTATATCATGATTTATTTCGTTACAACTTGAGATTGTTGAAATTATGATATATCATTGGAAGTATAACTAATGAAAATGAATCGGGTTTCCAAAGCCAGTGGGAAACCCAAATTTCGATGATCTTTTATAAAATGGAGCCAGACAAAATTTAAATTGATTTTGAAATTTACCTTCGCAAATGTGAGACGGACTAGAAGTTATTTAAACCCCTTTCAAATCTATTGGAATCGCTAGCCAGTGCGTGTACAATTTTAGCACACACTGGTTCTAAATCTGCAATGTGTAATTAGCACTTACTGGAATTTACCTTCGCAAATGTGAGACGGACAAGAAATAATTTGTATTATTTATTGAATCATATTTATCGATAAAGTATGATTATGAAATTTATTTTTTAATTCCTTATTTATGATGTCATAATGTTCTTAATTTTAGTTTTTTTGATAAAATTATAAAAGAGCATTGATCACAAGAAAATCTTTTAAACAACGTCACATTCCAATTTTACATTTTAACCAAATTAAATTGACCATGGGATATATATATATATATATATATATATATATATATATATATATATATATATATATATGTGAACGGCTAAGATTGCTTCAAAAGCCCAAATACTCTTAATTATATAGTTAGATTTACATTTGTACATCTCAACTATACAAAGAAAAACAAATGCACACTTCTAAAAATACACAAAAATAAAAAAAAAGATTGATGCATGATTATCTCTGTAATTATGCATCAATCATTTTTTTTGATTTTTGTACATTTCCGAAAGTTCGCATCTATTCTAATCTATTTTCTACACGTATTTAAGATGTAAGAGTGTGAATCTAATGATTTTGTTGGCTTTGTGCATTTATGAGGTGTTTTTAGCCGTTCTTATTTTTAAAGTGTTCTCATTAGGACCTTACCATATATATATATATATATATATATATATATATATATATATATATATATATATTGACATGATCCAAAGAGAACACTCAATTTTGGGATTTTGGGGGGAAAAGGTGAAGTGTTGATCTAACCATCAATCTCATCTAATCAACTTAAGGTGCACCATATTATTATGGTATGCACTTCATTGGAATTTAGTGACAGCATGAAAGTACCAATGAAAATACGCCATGTGTATAAAGAAAATCCATTTACCCCTAAAACAAATTATATCTCAAACGACATGTCAGAAAATTATGAAAATTACATCATAAAATTCAGCGTTTTCTCCTCTTGATTTAAGATCACTCAAGACATACTTTCGACAACTTTATTTTTTTCGTTTTTTGATGAGTTTACAAATTAGTATGCATCAAAATGCATAATATTAGTATTTGTGAACATAAATGTTAACACACATCAATTTAAAAAAGTAGAATATAAACTTAAATTAAAATGCATTACATTGCATGTTAATAATACTTATCCTCATGAGTGTTAACAAAACAACAATATACATTACTTTGATATAACATGCATCAAAGTACATACTAATAATACTAAAAAACATGAATGTTAATTTTTATTAATATACAGCGCGATGATGTAAACCTAGGTTAACACGCATCTAAATGCATATTGTTAGTAATCGCCAGCATTGATTTTAACATACACTATTAGAATGTAAACATAAGTTGATATGCATCCATTTGCATACTATTAGTACACATTAAAATCAATGTTAACATATATTTAACATACGTAACTCCGATGTAAAACTAATTTAATATGCATGAGTGCATATTATTATTAATCAACAAAAAATTTAAAATACAAAATATACATCACTACAGTTAATATGAATCACGTTACATACCATTAGTACACATTGATATGAACTATAACAAAATATGAATATACATCACTATGATATAAGAATAAATTTGCATGCATCATAATACATACTATTAGTACACAATGACATGAATATGCATTGATGTAAGAATAAATTTGCATGTATCACAATGCATACTATTATCCCACCAAAAAACGAAGAAAAAAAAATCTCGTCGAAAATATGCATTGACGGATCTTAAATCGAAGAGAAGAAAACGCTGAGTTTAATGGTGAAATTTTCATATTTTTCGACTTGTTGTTTTTGAGATAATTTGTTTTAGGGGTAATTGAGTTTTAATTATTATAGAGATGATCACATATGTGCATCCTCACACTAATTATTATAGACTTTATGAGATTAGTGGTGGTGATTTACTTCCCCCTTCCCTCATTATTTGCACTTCCCCTTAGATCACTACCCTATATATATATATATATATCTTACCATACAATACTTTATTTTAACACGAATTTTATATTTCATTAGAGGTCAGAAAACACTTTAATTTGAAACATCAAGCAAGATGACTTATTTTCCATCATTAAGCCGTCATATTGTGAAGTTGGTGATCACATCTCTTGCGGTTTTTTGGGTAGCCAACTTGTACAATGATTTCAACATGACATGGGGTGGCAGTCGTGGTCAAAAACTTGAAAACGGCAACCTTATAACACTATCCCTTGACAATTTCTCCGGCTCAGGCTTTGAGTAAAAAATGAGTATTTGTTTGGGAAAATCAATATGCAACTCAAGCTTGTGCCTAACAACTTGGAAGGCAGTGTCACAACATATTATGTAAGTTGTATTTTGACATTTTCTAGTTAACGCCAAATTAGAATATATATACTCCGTACCATATACTTGTACAACGACATATTCGTGTGTGATGCTTATATTTAGTTAACGTCAAAAGGGTCAACATGGGACGAGATTGACTTTGAGTTCCTGGGCAACTCGTGAAGACGGATTGGAGTCAAGCCCCTTTTACAGCTTCCTATAGAAATTTAATTATACGTTGAAGCTTGCATTGTGTATTCAGGGGCATCGTCTTGTGGGACGGACGCTAATTCTTAAACACGTGCACCATCATGCACCATGGCTATCAGAGGAGTTGGATAAAATGGGCCATATGAGGTTGAAATGGGTGAGAAGGAATTATATGATCTACAATTACTGCTCGGATTTTAAGATATTTCCTCAAGACTTTCCTATAGAATGCACCGCGATTTAAGAAATCTAATTTTCTACGCAGTATATTCGTGATTCACGATTTAATAGGAATATCATCTATTTTTTTAGATAGAAAAGCCTACACTACCTATCCACAATTATTATATACAACCACGAATAATTATAAATTACCGGCTCCACAAGGCTTGAACCCACAATCATTAGGTTGAAAGGTTCTCCACATACTGTAGGTCATAACCCTCTTGGTTAGAAATTCTATATGTTTGAAGAACTTACGATGATTGAAAGATTGATATATGTGTCCCAAGATCTGTTTTGCTTGGAATATTATTTACGTCGTCATCCCCTTCTTCTACTAATATAAGAAAGTGATAATGACATCATTAACATGTCATTAAGTCACCTTAAGTAAATATGACCCCTTGGATGGATGTCAACCAATACCATCCGATCACGCATTTCAAATCTTCACCCTAATGACATCATCAATATCTCTCACTTCTATCTTCACTATTTTACATTCTTGCCCTCATACCAAACATTTAATAACCCCATAATCTGTAATCAATCTAAATGGAAGTGATAAATGCGAAAAAAATAAGTTGTACACCAAATTTATATTTTAATATGTTTGTACTGTGAGCTTTAACAGTTATTTGGTGTAAGGATAAATTTTTTGTTGTTTATCAACTCCCTAAATCTACCTTCGAAATATCAATTGCAAATTATTTTAAATATCAATATTAATTAATACTATTTTCTTGATTAATTTAAAAGATAAATTATAAATAATATAATATATAATAATGGTAATATATTATAATATAATAAATTAAAATATTAATAAAAGAAAACTTCTCCTAAAAAATCTAGATGCAAAATTGAAATCTATTAACCAATCAAAACTCTCAATTTCATCCCACCTTCAATTAACCAATGCTTTCATTCACTTAAAAAATCTAATATAAATAAAATTAATCAGAAAATATCAATAAAACTTTAAATAATTAGAAAATAACGGAGTATTCTTTTGTTCCTAAAAATCATATTTGAATGTATATTAATAAATTAAATCTTGCCGTGACTCAAATATTCCTAAAATTTGCTTTTCTATATTTTTTTACTTATATTAATTTCACAAGTTTTCATATTTATATCCTAAATACAATTGTAATACAAAAAATCATTCATATAAATTTATATTTATTTAAATTTAAAGTTATGGGTTTGGTTTAACATTTAAATATACGAATACAGTTTTATTCCGCATCCATGTATATTCACGGGTTTTATATTCAAACAAACGAAAATAGTTTTATTTGACATACGTGTATATTTTAACGGGTTTAACATTCATACAAAATGAAATATAGTTTGATTCGACTTTGAGTATATACCGACTTAACATTAAAACTTAATTTGATTTGTCATCCGTATGTATACGTGGATAAAAGAAAACATTGCTAAGCAAATTTTACTCAAAAATTGTCCTCTAGTAACCAATCAAATGGATAAATTTCAGACATCTTCAAAGTAACCCATAAAATGCACTCATATATGATCTTATAAAAAACTTCACGTCTATACATGAGTTTAAGATTAAAATAAATAAAAAAATGGTTTCATTCGACATCCATGTGTATATACGGGTTTACCATTTAAATAAGTAAAAGAGAGTTTGATTCACATCGGTAAATGTTTTTACGAGGTTTTATGTAATATTAAAATTCATCTTATCGATATTTCTACATTAAACAACCGTGTAAATGAAATATGTATACTAAATATAGTTATAACATTTACATTAGTCAAGCTAATATATATGAACGGGTTAAATCTACATTTAACGGACTCTAAACAAATAAAAGAAAACTTTTATCAACGAATTTATTCAAAAATTAAATCTTATTAACCAATTGAATTTCTTTTTTTATTGCACTTTTAATTAACCAATTTAATGCAATACTTTAGCTAGAATATCTAGGATTATTTGACAATAGAACCTTAAATAATTAAAAGAGTAAGGTTCAAATGAGTACACCAACTTTAAGTGAGAATGAGGGAACCCACAGATTTCTGTCATGTATCATTTTATTCTCTCTCCTCCACATTTTTAATTAAATATCTCACAAACGGTAAGTCGAAAAATCATGAAAATTGCACCATAAAATTCAGCGTTTTCTTCTCTTCGATTTGTCATTCCTCAAAGCATACTTTCGATAACTTTTTTTTTCTTCCATTTTTTGGTGGGTCTTACAAATTAGTAACACATTTGTTAGTGATTGGTTATACATTTAATTTGGGGTTAAGGTTAGAGTTTAGGGTTAAGGTTTAACAGGGTTTAGGGTTTAGTAGGGTTTAAGGTTTAGGGTTTAGTATGATTTAGGGTTTAGAGTTTTATAAAGCGTTTAGGGTTTAGGGTTTGGGGTTTAGGGTCCCGAAACCCCAAACCTCAAATCCTAAACCATAAACCCCAAACCATAAACCCTAAACGCAACACTTTAACACATGTGTTAGTAAATATGAAACCCACCAAAAAAATGGGAAAAAAATCTCGTCGAAAGTATGCCTTGATGGACGACAAATCGAAAAAGAGAAAACGTTGAATTTAATGGTGCAATTTTCATGATTTTTCGATTTATCGTTCGTGAGATAATTTATGTTGGGGGTAAATGAGTTTTGTACATGTGGAACATTCTCTTTCTACACATGGCATGATGTTATTGGTTCCCTTATTCTCACACAAATTTCTATTCTCGTTTGAACCCCACCCATAATTAAAAATCTACATAGTATTTTTTTTTGTTCATAAAAAGTCTATTTGAAAGAATAATGTTCATTTAATAATATCTCCTAAACGTCAATTCTTAAAAAAAATCGGAAAGTAACCATTTGATGTACACATTTCTAAAATTTTAATAAATAACTATTAATTATTAATCATTTCGTCACGTTATCAAAATACACATAATTTACAAAAACTAATAGTTTCGTATATATAATGACGGTCAGTTTTATTAGATATATACAATAAAAGTCAACCTATAATTATACATATTTAATATTTACAAGCACTTCAAACAAGTAATATTGATATTTTATTTTTTATTTTAAATACATAATGCATAAATAATATCTTAGATTATTGCATAAACAATTCAGAATTCAGAAACTTGACATCACATTATGTATATATGACCCAAAATAATTAACTGGCTTAACTCTTTTCATATTATTATTATTATTATTATTATTATTATTATTATTATTATTATTATTATTATGATTAACACAGTTTAATCATGTATAGTTTAACTTTTTTTAATTATAAAATTCAATTCAATTTTAACTACGTACTCTTCTATATATTTATTAATCAAATACTATACAAGTAGACAATTTAACCCTTAACATTATTGTTACTTAGTACATATCAAATATTTTCTATAATTGAATGAATAATAATTTTTTCCGTACACGGTTCGTATGTATACACGGATTTAAAAGTAAATAATACACAATATGTTTATTTAACTAACATATACATTTTAACATTGACAAATGTTAATTTACTTTTATCTTATGCAACATCCCGTGCTTATATAAAATTTAAAAGCTTACAATTAATCAATTAAACCCTTGATGATTATTTAATTAATGATTACACTTTAATAAAGATAAATATTAATTTTTCTTCTATATCCTGTGTGCATACATGGGTCTATAATCTAGTAATAATAATAATAGAAAATGCATAACACATACAGTTGTTAAGCTAAATTCTAATAATTAAAATTAAAATTAAAATTGTACGTACATATATAGATAATGTTATGATGATTCATTTAAAAGATAAATTATATGATATTCCCTTCATCTCATTTAAAGATCTAAATTACTAATTTGAGTTGTCTCAATATAACAATATAAGTGTCCATTTTAAAATTTTACCAATCAAAAAAGATTTTAATGGGTGAATATAATATTTGAATTGTTAAAAATGTTCTTAGTAGGAAACTTTAAAACTGTATTCATAGTCAATGTAAACACTTTGACTAAAACGAAGGGGTGTATTTATGACAAATTTATAACACATACATTTTTAAAAAATATTTTTTTAATATATAAGTCATCACTAAAGAAATTAACAAATTACCATTATCAATAAATAAGGCTCATAACTTGTTCTTATACTAGCGTTAAATCTATGATGCACTGTTAGAAAATATTATCTTAAATACACATACAGTTGTTAAGCTAAATTCTAATAATTCAAAATAAAAATTAAAATTGTACGTACATATATAGATAATGTTAATGATGATTCATTTAAAAGATAAATTATATGATACTCCCTTCATCCCATCTAAAGGTCTAAGTTACTAATTTGAGTTGTCCCAATATAACTGTCCACTTTAAAATTTTACCAATCAAAAAAGAATTTAATGGGTGAATATAATATTTGAATGGTTAAAAATGTTCTCAGTAGGAAATTCTAAAACTGTATTCATAGTCAATATAAACACTTTGACTGAGACGAAGGGGTGTATTTATGTAACACCCGTCAAATTAGGGCTAGTCATTAGGTCCTAATCATTTTTTTTTGTAATACATGTAATTAGTAATGCGTTAGGCTAATTTGTGTATCAAATAATATATATTGTTGAATATATACAATTGCGCGATTTGGTTAAATCGAGCACGTTTCAAATTGAATGTAATTCGGTTCAAGTAAATACGGACGTTGGTGATCAATTTTATTAAATAATACAAAGTTATTTAATGACGATATCATACTCAAAATATTATTTTGATAATATTTTAACTACATTTCGTATCGTATAATAAACGTCTACGCGACTTAAACATTTAACACACAACCAAACGAAACAAGTATGAGTTACATTTTTATAACTTAAATCCTAAAGGATTCGGTTATATACTTCAACTAAAATGTCGAATAACTAATCGTATTTTAAAACTTATAATTGAACGCGTATAAAATTATTTAAACGTTTAAACAACCGGAAAAACGAGCACCGCACAGAACGCAAATACAGGAATTAAAATTTGGAGCCAACCACACTTGGGTGGTACCCAAGTGGGCCGGCCCCCCTTCCCCCTCTCTTTCCCTCCTCATTCCTTTTTCTTCCTTCTCATTTCTTACATCCATTCTCTCTTTCTTCCTCTCTTTTCTCTCAAAACACATCACCACCATCACCACTAAATCCACCAAAAAACGCCATAAAACGAACCCAAATCGTCTAGCTCGTTTAGAGAAAAAGATTCACCGCGACACGATCTACATTTCCGTCTTTCCGAAATTCTCACGCGTTAACTTGTAAGTTTCCGACAAAACCCGCAACTTCTCAATTTTTAGTGTTTTTGAGTTATAGTTGTTTCTTTAAGCTTGAAATGTCCATATAAGGGTTGGGTAAAAGAATCGGACCAAACGGAAACCGAAAAACTCATTTTTGGCTAAAAAACCCGTCAACAGCCTTAAGTGTCGCAACGAAGACTGCAGTATAGCGTCACGTCGTGCGTCACTTAAGTGACGCACTGAGTGTCGCTAAAAGCTCTAATCTTGCGTCATTTACATAAGTGCCGCATAAAACCCCTTTTTCCCGACACTTACCTCCGTCACTTGTCTAGTGATGCCTAGAAGCCTTATCCGACACTTATTCCCGACACTAATGGAGTGTCGCCACCTTATGCGTCACTTACCTAAGTGACGCCCTAAACTCAGAATTTCCAATTTTATGCGACACTTCCTAAGTGTCGCCCCAGCCACTAAGTGACGCCTCAATATGCGTCACTTCCATAAGTGACGCCATAAGTGACGCCCTTACCCAGATTCAGCTATTTCATGCGTCACTTCCTAAGTGACGCCTAAGACCCTAAGTGTCGTTATAAGTGTCGCGTGAAACAGAACCCAGATTTTTACTAAGTGTCGAGACCTGAAATTTTATCACTTGATTTTAACCAAATTCAAATCTTAGATGTGTTTTTCCCTATAACAATATGGTAGAAATAAAAAAAAATTCGAGCTAACCTGGCATCTCAACCCCAGCCAGGGGCCAGCCCCTTAGACCCCGCCAGGAGTTGCCACCCCTGGGACCCCGCTAATCAGGGGCGCTGCCCCCGATCCCCGTCACCTAAATTTTGTAAATACTTTTTTTGGTATAACACTTCGACATAATAATAATATTATTGCAAATAATCACAAAAGGGCCGTACACGTTTTCAAAACTCGAACTTACCAATCAAATCAAATCATTGGACATTACTACTTGGATGAACAACTAGCATAGGTTATCTTTTAAGATAGCTACTTATTTTATTCAACATTGCGCGTTATAAACGCCCGACAGGTTACAGTCTTCGGACACCCCATTTTACTTCACCACATTTGCTTCATTACAACTCTTCAGGCTCAGGTGAGTCTCATAGCCCCGACTTTTTACTGTTTTTACTCCCGGGGTGGGAATACATGCTCTAACTGTTTTACACGTGAATACGAGTACAAAACTCACTATATTCTGCATGAGCTGTTTTCTAATCACTTTTAAGTCATCTACGATCATAGTTCTGGTAATACTTTATGTAGTGTGAATGTTAGTGTATGGTGCCATATAGGACTGACCATCCTCGTCCGGGTCAGCAAGCACTGACTGGTTAAACGGACGCATTAACTTTTGTTCATACGAGTGTGGATTAGACACTCGCCCGGAGGCACCCACGATCAGATACTTTATTGTGACCCTGACACCCACGTTAAACGCAGACTATGACCTCATGACAGACATATACATCATTTGATTCATTTCAAACGGTTACCATTAAATCTTGTGGTTCACACTTACATATTTATTATGCAAACCTGTGAGCTCACCAGCGTTAGCTGACCTTTTTAGCATGTGTTCTCAGGTACCCAACAGCAGTAGGACCTGTTCATTAAGGATGCCCATAGCTCGAGTCAGCATACACATCAGAAGATTATTTTGCATTACTACATTTTGTAACTAAGTTATGCCAATTAATCTCTAAACATTGTAGTTATTGGGCTTTTGTAAACATTTATACATTGTAAAACTTTATATTATCAATGTATCTATAAAACGACGCATATAGAGTCGTTCATTATATACCTTGTGTGTTTTGATTATTGATTAGTAGCATCCTAAAGCTTGCTTCCGTTAAACAGTAAATTTGGGGGTGTTACAATTTATGACAAATTTATAACACATACATTTTTTAAAAAAATATATTTTTTAATATATAAGTCATGACTAAAGAAATTAACAAATTACCATTATCAATAAATAAGGCTCATAACTTGTTCGTATACTAGCGTTAAATCTATGATGCGCGGTTAGAAAATATTTTCTTAAATACAATATCATAAGGTAAAATTAATTGTAAGGTAAAACCGTATTAAATAATGTTCTAAGAATAGTGAACTTAATGCTATTCATACTTTATATATATGACAAGTATGGATTAAGTTTGATAATCATATAGATTTGAAATATAATATTACAATAATAAAATTATACATCTTACAAGTTACATACATAATTATAATTAAGTTGTGTGATTGAAATTAATAGAATCTTAAAAAAGAGATGATGAATATGATCTACATATCCCCTAAAGCTTGTGCTAAGGTAATAAAATAAACTAAATCGAGATTAATTGAATATATATATCAGTGAGCTAAACGGCTGTGCATATCCCACATCCCATGTCTACAATCAAGAAAGTTAAAAGTGATTATCTACGATGTTAAATAGATTTTCATGAAGCTAAGAGTTATAGTCAAGAGAATGAAATAGATGTACATATTATAAAAAGTTAAGAGTTAACCCATGTTAACAACCAAGAAAGCTAAAAGTGATTATCTACGATGTTAAATAGATTTTCATGAAGTTAAGAGTTATAGTCAAGAGAATGAAACAGATGTACATATTATAAAAAGTTAAGAGTTAAATGCATAAGTTCGTGTAGTTTGAGCATAGTACTTGTATGCTATTAAAAATATTTCGCGAATGAGATATGAAGACAACCTGACAAAATATGTGTGTATAAGTACTATTATTATGTACATTTTTGCTTAACCAAAGACTTCGTTGTAAGAAAAATATAGTTATATTAAAAGAAACTATAATTATATTTATTTAATTGACTCTATTAGGTGAATATATTTATAATTTTTATATAATAGGTTAATATATGTGTTATCTCGAAAAGTAATAAGTTATTATAGTATTGGTAACCTAAATTCCTAACAAACATTGTCATTGTATATATTTTTATAAATCATGTCACATTTTAAGGTTATCATAATTAATAATCTTTCAATTTTTTAAAATGCCAAAGATGTTCTATAGTAATTTTAAGGTTATCATAATTAGTGATCTTTCAATTTTTAAAAGTGCCAAAGATGTTCTATAGTAGGGTAAAGAAAGAAAAAAAGAAGTTAAGATAGTAATAAGATAATAATAATTAATACAATAATAGTGATGTCTAAAGATGTTAGTGATGTTTGTTGTGTTAATTTATGTAATGTATTGATTTATAAACTTTTAAAGTAAATAATTTAAAAATATATATATGGGTAATGATGTGTTAATTTGTTAAGTGATTATGTATCAATTTATTAAGCATGTAGAAGTGATAGTTTTCTATAAAAGTGGTTGACGTGTTTATTTTTTAAGTATGTGTATGTCCCTTTTCTTTTCTAAGGGTGTTATAAGGTCATTTTTATATTAGTAAAACATTGTTTTTTTTTTTTTAAATTAAAACATTTAAGATGCCTATGTATTGAAAATGTATATAAAATTACATTAAAAACACATTCATATTTTAATAAATAATAGATATAGGGTAAAAGATTTTATTAACTTATATAATTTGATTTTGCATGACACTTGGCACCATTTAAGGTGTTTATGTGTTAATAGTCTAGGCAATGTGTTCTTTTAATTAAAAATATATTAAAACTAATTAATGATAATGATATCATTGTTCACTAAAAAATAAATTAGAGTGCTGAAAAAAGAATGGCAAAGTTTGCGATGGACAAAACATAAAAATTATACTGTTCAATAAACAATTTTAACTCAAAATCAGAGAAAAAATTGATAATGGAATGCCAAGATTTTGGACTATAGCCAAAATTATATTACAACTGTATCTCATGACGTATTAGTTTTGATTAAATTGATTATTTAATTTTATGTGTTACATTATAGACTATCTAAAAATAATTACACGTTAAATTATATTAAATTATATTTTAAATGAAGTAGTGTCTTATTTACGGAATGCTATGATTTTGAACTATAGCCAAAATTACATTACAATTGTATCTCATGACGTATAAATTTAGATTAAATCTGTTATTATTTAATTTTATGTGCTACGCTATATACTGTCAAAATATTTACACATTGAATTACATTAAGTTGATTTTAAATGAAATATTACCGTACTTACACTTTAGGTATATGAGAATTGCTACCTCATCAAAATTGGTATATAAGGTGATGACATATTATACACCAACTTTGATAAGGTAGAAGGGTGAGAAGCTTACAAATAATTTGAAGTCTCCTCATTATAAGAGAGAAATAACGAATATCTTATTCTTTTTCAGCCACTTAATTTAAAATCTGCTCATTTAATTATAAGATTGAATTCAATTATGTATATAAAAACAAGGTTTACAAAGATCTAATGAAGATCTTATTCTTTTTCAGCCACTTAAAATTGTAACCAAACCGTACGATGCGTCCCGACACTTGAACGTTGTAGGTTCTATGTATATATCATCCGTACATATTTTTGGCCGCCTACTATACATCCGTCGAGTCAACACGTTGTCAAGTGAAGAACATAGTATAGTTTGAGTAACTGGGTGGACACCACAGGTGGTGAACGTGTAGGGGCCAAAAGCACGGCTATTTAGTCATATGCATATTTTCACTAATCATATATATGGTCTTATGTTCTCGAGTTCAAATCGATATACTTTTCGGATTTGATTTTTTAATAGAGCTTGATCGAGCTCAGGCTCAAACTCGATAAAATCTCAACTCGTTCGCACCTCTACATTTGCATACTACATACATGTACAACTTTATCTCAAATAAAGTTTATCTCAAGTGATACTTGATCGAGTTGACAGTCTTCTAACATGTGAGTTATCTACCACTCAAATTTGAACTTTTAGAAAGAAGGCTAAGATTGTTTTTAGTTCGAAGAATTTCATTTAATTCAATAAAATTGAAATCTTAACTTTATTGGGTAAAAAAATGAATAGAATCCGAACTCAATTCTTTCACTTACAAGAATTCAGATTTTCAAAGAATTTCAGTTTCTATGCATTTCAATTTCATCAAAACATAGGTTTTGTGAACTATCGCTCACGCACCCTAAATGTCTATATGCAAATAAAAAGGAAATAAGAACAGTGTCATCTAGTGAGAATTTTAACCGAATTCGCAAGTGAAGCAACAAGATTTACTTGGAATATCATGAAAAAGAGATGATAATTAGGGTTGTTTTTAAGGTATTCAGAGGTTCTGGGCAAAAATATGAATAGTTATTGAAATGGGTCCTATATCAAGTTATAAGATATTTTTTAGACTCTAATATTTTGTAGGCTTTAGACGATCAATCACTTCACCCACCATGAACATGACCATCATGATAATGGAGGGAGATCATAATAAGAATGGAAGTATGAATGAAGCTAAGGCGTGCAAAGTGTCCCGATTGGAAGACTAAAGGAAGATAGCATCGCTTAATTATATTGGAGTGCGTGGTGACATAAACACTTGTTTCCACTTGCTGATTTGTCTATTTCTAAACGTCAACTTGTGTTTTATGGTTGTTCTTGAAGCATATACAATCGATATATCTTCCGAACTAATTAAGTAACATTTCACACGTCACATCACATGATTTGTTTTAATACGTGCTTAATAGATGAATTGTGTATCATTATTAATTGATTATCCATATCATATTTTATAGTCTAAATAAAAAATATAATAAATATTAATAAAAGAAAACTTTTATACTCTTAATTTTGCTTAAAATCAATACTTGTTAGACCAATCAGAATGCTTTATTTTATCAAAATTCTAGTGACAAATCAAAATGTTTCATATATATTTATCTATATCTATAATTTTCTCCCTAATAATTTATTTCACTCAAACATTATATTCAATCGAAATCACTCAAACATTATATACTGCCTAATCTACCAAAACATCTTATCACAAATTTTTTTTTTTTTTTTTTTTTTTTTTTTATTATTATTATTATTATTATTATTATTATTATTATTATTATTATTATTATTATTATCTATTTAGTTTTTACGTAATTAATTTGTAAAGGATACGTTAGCTACCCAAAACTTGAAGTCTTTTAACAAATCAAATGTTTGATATATTTTATATAAATATAGCTACAAGGGGTAACACGTAGTTATTACTATTATAACTTAATAATAATAAGCAAAAATTGCATTAGCTGTGTTACACACAGATTTAAAACTTTGCTACTTAAAAATTGAAAACTATTAATCAATCTAAAGTTTCATGAAATATATATAGTTAAAAAGTGTAATACACGTAGTTATTACTATTATAACTCTATAATAGTAGAAGAAAACATTTATTTAATGAAATCAAACGCGTAACATATTCATGATAAACTGGAAAAAATATGTAATACAATCTAACTGTTAATTACATATTCGATCATGATGAACACAGTACGTATGCATTTTACATAAAGTATATACAGGTTTAAAATCTCAAAGAAAAAAAAATGTACCAACTACAATCAAATTGAAGTTCATCTTCATTTTACATTACCCGTGTTTACACACGGGTTTTTCAATTAGTTTATATAATAAAAGAACTTTTGTGATGTACAAATAGTCATATAACCTCTTTCTCGTGATGAAATCATAATTTAATTGTTTAACTATGTAAAAGTTTTATGCTCTGTATAAGCCCAATGTGGACCTCACTTGAAATAAAGAGGTTGGGTGTTTAATCCTTGTGGTTGACATCCCTAACATGGCCTTGGCTCTTGACGAGTCCAATTTACCTCCCATATGTTGGACCTGGGGCGGTTCAGCATGAGCCGGTTAGTGTGTCCGGAACAACACTTTGAAATATATATATACACACGTGTGCGCACACGCGCCCATCCATAAATACAACTAACTAAAAGGAAAAACCTCTATCACGTTAGCTTTATCAAAGAATGAAATGTTGATGACACTTCCCCATCATGAGTCATTTCATTTTCGTTAATATTAAAGATATAATAAAGTTATAAAACAACAAAAATGGCCCTAGCCCACAAATATATGTTAGTACTATTTAAAGATTGCAAATGCAATTCGTCACATCGATATGATTTTATCTGATCCATTTCAGAAAAATACATAGTTCCTTGATACATATATAGAAGTTGACTAAACGAATTATAGTTCTAAATTGTAGAAATACAGAATTATATATATATTGGTGTATATATTTCCGGTTAGATATTGATGACATATATAGGACTTCTTTAGGAGCTTCGATTCTTTTTCTATTAATCAAATTTTTATTAAAGTTTGCTAAGTTAGAATTAATCATTGATGAATATTTGTTTCATAAGACTGTTCACAGAATTGTCTATATATGGATATTTGTTTCATAAGACTGTTCACAACCGTGACACTAATTGATGTATCAATTTTATGTCTAATCAACGTCACGTCAACACTTTTGAAAACTGACACTGCACTAACAATAGTAAACGTCACTTCCCAGTTTTTTTTGAAACTCGCATTTTCCAATATACTATTATTCCTATACACTAAATAAATATATAAAAACAAGCATGTCGGTAAACCGACAACTTCCAAACCGATGCCTAAGTGATTGATTGGTGCCAATGGCGTGTCCAAACCGACGAGAAAACTGATGGTAGTTGGGAAGAGTCTAATAATAAAAACACAAAGGCTGCTGATAAATACAATACCTATTTTAATTCATACACCAACTTTTGTGCTTTTTAATGCAGTACTATACAACCATGTAATGCTTACTTTTGATGTATGAAGCAAAATATTTGTTGCATATATCAGCACCCAAACACAAATGGGTGGAATAGTTATAATTAGGGATGCTACTTTTACGAACATGTGTCCTACGTAGAGATCGAATATATGGGTGGACAATAATATAGGTCATTATAAGGATGGTTAATTAAAGCCTCATATTTGAATAAATCGTACTAACTAGCTAGCTAGGCTTAACCATCCCAAATAATGATAACCACACGGTTTTCTAATTATAGAGATCCATTCATGTGATCAAGTTAGGTATAGAATTGAAATGACCAGAGTTCGTGAAACAGACTTCCATATAAATTAAAGTATATATAGATTGATTGAACATTTGGGTTGATTTTTATCAAAACAAGTCGGATAACTTGAGTTAAAACCGGACAATAAACTTTTATTTTGTTACACTGGTAGCAGATCCGTGCTAAGTAGCGAAAATTAAACAAAACGTCAAGCTTAAGCATAAATATAAACATGCATGTGAAGTTTTACCGCAATATAATGAAGTCAAACGTCTAATTAAAAACATCGCCATCATCTATTCTGTAGGAAACGAATTGAATAGCAATTGTCACTTTTCAAATTCATTGGAGTATATATCAAGGAGATTAGATGTTCTATTTCTAAATTTAGGTTTTGCCTGTTGGCATAAAAGATATTGTCTTAACTCTTAATGTCTTATGTTTATAATATACAACGTAGTAAATGTACGTCAATTTTGAGGATGAATATATTGGTCATTTATGATCTTTCATTTTGTAAGTATAGTTATACGATATAATTAGGGATAAGTGTTTGAAAATGTATAAAACTTTGTCAAAATCTGTATTGTATGTATTAACTTTCAAAACCTCTATTGTATATCCAACTTTCGATTATTACTAATTGTATGTAATTTGACTAATGTGTCATTCATATACAGCACCCACGTGGCATTCACAAAAAGCGCCATGTAAAAGTATTACATAAAATTAGCATAAATCGAAAGTTGGATACATACAATAGACGTTTTGAAAGTTGATACATAAATAGAGATTTTGACAAAGTTTGATACATTTCCGTACACTTAGCCCATATAATTATATGAAATATTAAGGAGGTCATAACAACAAGACGGGAATCGTGATCCGATCCTAAAGGTTAATTAGCTAGTGTGGATAAACTTAGCCTCTACAGCGTTTTGGAGTACATTTAGCGCCGCAGGTAACCAAATTTATCATCTAATTGAATCTAATCTATATCTTCAGCAGTTGTCGTTTACGTGGTACAGAGAATTGAAGCAATATAATGCATGCACTGACTTAGTGACTTGTCGTGCAAGTATCTCTGACATACACGAGCTACTAATAAAATGAGCTAGGCAGTGGGGGGTGCCCCTCAGCTCCTAACAAACCTAACCAAGAGGAGTATTATAAAAAGGTAGGTCACATACAAATGGAGAGTACTGTAACCTGTAGTTGATCTATACATCATGTATATCCATTTCATTCTTAGCCCAATCTATCATCACTTACTCACAACCATACATCTATTGTACTATCCATCAATAAAGCGATTAATCAAACAATATATCTTTAATTTGTAAGGTTGACTCAAGAATTGAGTACATTTATTCATGTTATGGTCATTTTTATTATTATTTTATGTGATCCTAATAAGTTCAAATCTTGCTTTGTATATATACCTTTGAGGCTTTGATCACAAGTCACAATAAGGCCACTATTTATCGGGCCACCACTTAACTTTGTGAGGCTCTTCTTTACTGAGTCGTGAAAACTAACTTGGCTTACATCAACATATTCGAGACCTCGAATAATAATTCATATTAATGTATTGGGTTTAATGTCTATAAATGTATTCAACTTTGCACAAATCTCTGTTATATGTATCCATCTTTAATCGCTTCTATTAAATATATTTAACTCGTAAAAATCCTAATTAATGTATGCAACCGGATATAGCAGGTAATTTCAAATTTTTAGCTGGTTACCACACTTTTTCGATCATCTTCTTCGGTATAGCGTTGCAAACACCTCTGATGTTGTACAAATACGTGGAAGCCATGTAAAGGTTGTAGGTAGATTACTTTGTTATCATATAATGTTCCAAGTTCGTCTATTAAATCCTGTGCCCGTCACCTTAGCTAATGCCTTAACCAATATAACTACCCCTGAATAACATATACGAATGTCAAAGTAAACACACGCGTTAAACCTGTAATTTTCGTAGCCACCTAGCCACCTCACCATCTAACTACCTTTAGTTTTAGTTATAAATTAGTTAATTAGAAAACCAAAACCACTTTTCCGAAAATACATATTTTCTGGCAACAATATCTTATTGGAACAATAACAACAACTTCATCAACATCTTCATCGTCGAATAACAACAGACGATAAGTAGGAATTTTTGTGTTATATGTCTCAAGATTTTTGGGATTTTTTTGTGTGTTGTTGTTTTTATAAGTGTTTTTCTTAAGAAATCGAGTGTTTCAATGTTACCAGATAATATTCTTTTTTAGAATGAGAAAAACCATGTTTAGGTGTTGTCGTGAAAAATTCAGGTTGTCGGAATCTTGCCGGAGAAGATGAACAGTAACTTTGATTACCGGTTAATGGATTAGTAGGTTACCCATTACATTAATTGAGAGTTTTTAGAACTTAACTACTTTTAATAGAAGCGATTAAAGATGGATATACATAATAGAGATTTGTGTAAAGTTGGATACATTTGTAGACACTAAGCCTTAATGTGTTCATTAGCTAGCTAGAAGTCTAGAAATGTAGATGCTTGATATATACTTATATAGATCACACTTCAATATAATGATCAAGATCCACCCATGATCAATTAGCACTTTTGCTTTTAATTGATGAACACATTGCATAAAATAACTTGATAGAATTTAGAGTATATACATATATATATATATATATATATATATATATATATATATATATATATATATATATATATATATTCTTACGAAACTCGATCAAGTTCAAGTTGCTACTTAAACAGTTAAACTTGATAATACAATCAAAATAAGGGAGATGATAAATACAACAAATAATAGTGATTCATACACCATGGTTATGCTATAGCATACTTGTACAGTATGCAAAAACTGTTGTACAGTGTGGTAGATGGATCACTTTTTTTGTTGTATCTATCAACTCTCCAAAATAATTCGTACAAGCCAAGAAAAAATGAGTTTAAACTCCATCTATGCACTAAAGATACATATATATATATATATATATATATATGTACATCTCTTCTTCTTTTTTTAAATACAGAAACTTTTATTAATTTTCTCCAAAGGAATATTTCAAAACATTATGCATAGAAGAACTGTAATATATAAGTTACGGTTGGCTAAATAGCAACCACTTTGTAAAATTATCTATCCTCCTGACTGCGTTATGTCCTTAAATTAGAGAACATAAGTCACCGCAAACATAGCCGACCGAGAAGATCATCGTATCATGCTAATTAATTAATCATGAAACAATTATTTTCTTATATTAAATTTATAAAATTTGCATGGCTTTTGACGATCAGAGAACATTTCCGCTTCTCCCCATGTGCTTGCCTAAATATAATTGTAATATATATGTGATCAATTGGGGCATACCACAAAACATAAGAATCCATGCATTAATCACCATGGGACTTCTATTATGTTCAAGTTATTAGCAAAAATACTATCCTAATTAATATAACATTGATATCAACACTTTTAGTTAAATGTTAGTGTCATATTATATAAAAAATCCGAATTACTTATCTTTCATTGAATGTAAGATTCTTTTAAGTAGTAATATATATACATATATGTATGCAAGTACACGTGCGTATAGTATATTAGTACATATATGATAAAGGGTGATGATTTATACCACAAATTTTGATACATACAAAGCTTCATAGTGTTGATGCATATGATATAATTCTTTTGTCTCCATATTGTTTGATGCATGCATCAAAATAAAGGACTTGCTGTGAGAATGATATATGAATGTTATATCCATACACCAAACTTGGGAAAATCGTGTGACAAAAATTATGAAGGACTAGAAACAGGGGCAGAGCTAGGAAAATTCGTATAGGGGGCAAATTTTTTCTCTATCCCTTTTCCTATTATTTTGGGGGGCAAAACTCCAAAACTATCACTAATAACCTTAAAAAAATTATTTTTTTCCATAATTCTAGAATTTTATGGGGGGCGACTGCCCCCATGCCCCCCTCTAACTCCGCCCCTGACTAGAAACCCCTAATTACGTTTTAAACTCTTAACTATGAGTGTTGACGGTCAAATTAGTATATATGTAGAGTACGTAGAGCATCTTGGTATTCAAACATATCAATTGTGTGTTTGTAAGGGAATCATTCCTGTTGGTTTAATTAAAGACAAAGTGTTGGTTATTTTGTTGAATTTAAGATTTATTCCCATCAGCCTTAGTATTTAACTTGTTAAATAAATGCAAGATTTAAATATTATATTCCTTTGTGTCTCATTGTTTATAGAGTATAGTATAACATTTACGTATAATTATTGTGACAAATTATGATCAAAACTTTTACATGATTGAATAACATATCATGTATATATCCATGTAATCACAAATTGACACAAGCCAAATTAATAGACATCATTACATTACAAAAGAATGTCATTTTACAACACTTTTTCACGTTTTTGGAAAGTGTAATTTTTTTTCAAAGAGATAAGATTTTTCATACTTTTATATAAGAAAGAAAAGCTAACACTTGTAAGTGTGAA
The DNA here is from genome assembly GCA_963422505.1 of Pseudognaphalium luteoalbum. Taxonomy (NCBI): domain Eukaryota; kingdom Viridiplantae; phylum Streptophyta; class Magnoliopsida; order Asterales; family Asteraceae; genus Pseudognaphalium; species Pseudognaphalium luteoalbum. Next base: position 116,925,686 of record OY730196.1, on the reverse strand, counting down.
GAAATTATAATTTTTCAATATTTAAAAGTGTGGAAAAAAAATTGTAACACATGATTTTTTTACACAAGAGAAAGTGTGTATATATTGGGTGCATGTTACAAAAAAAAAATCACACTTTTAAGTGTTGACAAGTTGTAATTTCTTCACAGTTTAATTTTAACTTTTTTCCCTTACACTTATATATGTGATGATTTTGTGATTTCCACACTTATTGATGTAACAATTTTTTTTACACTTATAAGTGTAAATAATTTAACTAATTCCACACATTTTTAAAAACTTTAGAAAAAAGTGTGAATAAATGATATTTTTGTTGTAGTGATATATTTTCAGTTAGTAATTTATGCTTTCATTTTATTATATCACAATCCCCTTATTTAGTTTAGAGGCTTGAGATTGATCGTTTTAGTTATTTTATTTGAATTTTGATCCAACATACCTAATATCTACCATAATATATAATATATTCTCAACAAAAGAAATGTCATATTTATTTTGTGAGATGAAGCCTAACTACATTGTACATTTTCTTCGTAAAATAATATATGTAAATTTATTAGTTGAAAATATTATAGAACAATGAATTCTCACCTATAGATCAGTATAGACTTGCTGACTTGTTATAAAACAGAGTATTATAAAAATAGACTCTAGTATATAAAATAATTTCCATGTATATATAACAGTTTATAATATTCATGTTAACACATACATATATTTCAGTGCATGTAAAATGAGAAACTTGGTGTAATCAACCGACAAAAGACTCCATGGATGCCACTATTAGAGGCGACAACTCTTCGATTCCCCACTCATTCTCGCAGATATTTCAATCCACAAACTCTACTCACAGTACTTATTATTACAATATCCCTATTTTTTTATTATATATTAACCAAACACTAGCTAATTGATCACCATTATTCACACCTTATAAAATGCAACAAAAACCCCTCTATTTTCATGCACAACACCAAAGTTTTCTACGTAATATAGCTCTCCAACTATCATTCTCTAGCTAACCATGAGTTTCCTCAATCTAAACCTACCAGAAATCGATCTAAATTCGTCTTCTTCATCATCTATAAGCAACCCGGACCACCGAGTTTTCCCTTGTAATTATTGCAGGAGAAAATTTTATAGCTCTCAAGCACTCGGTGGCCACCAAAATGCTCATAAGATAGAAAGAAACTTAGCTAAGAAGAGCCGTGAAATGACTTCGGTTGTTAGAACTCATTCAGGGTTCAACCGACCGGATGCTTCTAGTGGCTCGAGCCATGGCAGACAAGTGCAGCCGCCAGTCATGGTAGGGCTTAACCATCAGGAACATGTTGGAAGGTTCAGTGCTAGTGAAATGGGAAGATCGGTGGGATATTATAGCTATAGGGATGAGAGTGTCGAAGAAGACTTTAACCAACTTGATTTGTCGCTTAGACTATGATTAACTAACTTTTAACTAGTACTATGTTTTACATGTTTAGTTAAACTATCTTCGAAGTTCATTTTGAACCGATGGTTTGTAACCTTAATGCGTTTTTCGTGAAAGTTCAATCTAAGTGATTAAGACTTCCTTTAGGTATACAAGCATTAAACTTGAATAGTATCATAGTTATTTCCGTATATTATTTGTCAAATGCATTAAAACCGGATAAACACCGTTATGAAGTGATTCGTGTTGCTAATTATTTGCTTATTCTGACAGCAGATAACCAAATTTAAATACAACCCTTTTGAAAACCGAATATCTTGCTAAACTTTTTTAAGTTAAAGATAAACAATCATTACTTTATGTCTTTATACATATTCGGTATGCATGGTTTCCTAGGTCTGAAAATTTTATATCAATGCAATTCACTAAACCAAGTTATAAAAAATCGAAACCCGTCATTCTTTCGCTAAGAAGTAATAGTTTGTAACACTTTTCTTTCTTTTGTTTAGATTTTAAAGTGTATATATAAACCGGTTGTCCGATTATCAACGTTTTGCATCTAACAGTAGTTTCTACGTAGACAGCCGTAATATCTGTTACAAGATTTTATATATATTATATAATATGTAAAACCGTACTGTAATACATTAATTGAGCCAATAATTAACTCGAAACTCATTAGTCAAAGTGATGACATTGACCCGTTTCCATCTCCATATAATTAACTAATATTCCGTAAAATACTAATAGTATGTATTTCCCATTTTCCCTACATATGTCACATGTGCATTACAATTAAATGAGCTGATCATTGTCAGGAGTAACTTTTTTGTTCAACTTAAATTAACTTCCAAGCAGATCGATCGATATGATTATTCCCCTTCGGATTAAAGTAACCAGCTATCCAACAATTTGGACCATAAAAACCAGCAGGAGTGATTAATAAAGAGCATGTAAAGCATATATGCTCTGTTACTTTAAATGCTCTGTTCGTAAATTACCATTCACTTACCTTGTTTTACCAATCGGAGTATCAATGAATAAAAACTTGTTTTGGGCCCCTCTTGTAAATCGATTTCAAAAGAAGCTCTCTTCATGGAAAGCCGATGCACTATCCATTGGTGGTAGGATGCTACTTTGTAAATCAGTACTAGGAAGTCTTGGTACGTATTTTTTCTCCCTCTTTAAAGCGCCGGTAAAGATAATAAACGAACTCGAAAAGATACGGGCTAGATTTTTCTGGGGGGTAATTCCGAAAAGAGAAAGATAAATTGGGTTGGATGGAACCAAACATTATCGGATCAAAGTAAAGGTGGGTTGGGTATTGGAAGTTTAAAAACTTTAAATAATGGGTTGTTATGCAAGTGGTGGTGGAAGATATTAACAGAAAAGAACACATTATGGGGCAAAGTTATATGCTCAATACATGGTGAAAACGGTGGACTAGGTGAGAAAATCTCAAAAGAGAAAACTGCTGGAATCTGGAGAAATATATTGAAAGTAGATATGGATCTGAAAAAACTTAATTTATCTTTTGCAAGCTTCTTCCAGTTTGATCCTTCTGTGAATTCAGATATAAATTCAAACTGGACATGGAGACTTTGCCCAAATGGTATATATTCGGTTGACTCATTCAGATTTGCATTTGATGATTTGTCTCTCCCATCGATGTATACATCCTTTTCTTGGATAAATATTATTCCAAGAAAAGTTAATATTCTAGCATGGAGAATATCTCATCGAAGGTTACCTACATTGACAAACTTGGAGAAACGTGGTGTGCAAATTCGAGTTAATGTCTGTCCCTTATGTAAAGTTGATGAAGAAACAGAAGATCATTTATTCTTTGCTTGCCCTATTGCTCAGATCATTCTTAAGTTTATAAGCAGATGGCGAACAGTTAACGGTGATCATATTGATAGTTTGAACTCGATTATGGCTTGGCCAAATTCGGACAGATTTAAGGGGAGGACAAGAAACTTATTCAATGGTGTGTTATACACTTTCTTTTGGGTGATATGGAAGTTTAGAAATGATGTTGTTTTTAATGGGAAAGAAGTCAAAGAGCTTGATTACATTGCAATGCAAATCATAGGGATGACTTTCTTTTGGTATAAGCACAGGATCAAAGGAAACGGTGCATTCTTTCAATGGCAGGAATGGAATCAGGATCCGTGGGGTTATTCAAGAAGGAGATAGATGTATTGGATATATCAAGGAGTATTTTATTTACTGCTTGCTAGTATCATTTAATATAATTTGGGTTCGGGTTGGGGGTGATGGCGGAGCCGAAGCTCCTGCCCTGTTCCCTTTGTTTTGCTGCTAAAAAAAAGCATATATACTTATGATGCAATTTTTGTTTGAAAATAATTTGTAAAGCTTATCTGTACAAAACAATAGCGGAAAAAGTCAACAATATAACATACCCAAAATGATGACATGACAACCTGGTAGAGTATTACGACAATTGAAATCTCCGGCTACATACTTCATTAATTGATTAGCGTGCGTGTTCTACCAGAAACTGAACCGTGGATAGAAGAATAAATTAGGGGTTGCGGCTTATCTGATAATCATGATAAGGAGCGGAGCTAGGATTCTTAATGGAGGGGCAAAAAAATATATTGTTTTTTTTTTTTTGAAGTTTTGAAAGGGTAAATTGTTGAAACTTTCGTTAAAACCTTATAAATAATTCTTATTTCCTAATTTTAAAAATTTTGAGGGGCAACTACTCATTCTAGCCGCGCCCCTGATCATGATTATAATAATCTATCTATCTATATAACTCAAAGAAATTTAAAATGATTTATCAAGTATTCATCCAAGTCACACCACTTACATTCTATATTTAATCGTGATATGAAACTAGTTTGATGAAGTGGTTATTTGTACACTCACATAATAAATAAGATAATATTTCATAGAAATTTAAATTACGATTTACTTAATGCGTCAACCTTTTTTGGACGGTAAATAAATAGACATTTTATTTACAACCAACTTTATCAAAATTAATGTGTCATTGGACAACATTTGTAGTACTACGTATAATTTTTTATTATAGCCGAAAATCGTGGATTCCTTTATCTATCTTTTTCCCTTTAAATTTGAGTTATAAATTTTTGTATTCTCTTCATCTTAGTATTCACCCTTCTTTCTCTTACTCTATAAAAAAATATAACTTTTAGTGAATTAGGATGACTTACTTTTAATATAATTATAGCTTTCAGCATAGTTTTGTCAATTTGACAAAAAAATTTATCATCATGCAAACTTAGGGAACTCAAATCGTTGATTTTGTAATTTGAGTACAAGCTTACTGAAAAGTAGATCAAGTTCATTATCTCTTTCTTTTTTAAGAAGTTTAATTATTTTTAATCACACAACTTAATTATTAATTTGTATGCGACTAGACAGAGGTGTAGATTTATAATTTATATATTACTTTACAAATTTATATAATGTCTAATTTATGTATATTTATATATTTGATTTCTATAGACTAATTTATGTTTTGTACATGTAGATGCATTTTAGTTGTTCAATAACATGTCTAATAATTATACTAATCCTTACGGTTAATGTTTGCAAAAACTATGAACATACGCATTGATCAAGAAATTATTGCAACATTAGTAGCGGAAAGTTACTACGACCAAACAATTGCTTTTACCTAGAAAATGTCACTCTACAACATATATCTTTTAACTTTCTCAATTTATTGATATACTGTAGTGGAAAATGTTATTCTAATTTCATTATTAAATGGTTAAAACTTATAAAATATTATTAATAACAGTAAATAAAATACTTTTTTATACAATTTGAAAGTTTTTAAGGGGTAGTCGTTCTTCATCCCCTGATAATTACTCAATATTATTTGATTTGTTTTTTAAATGTATCAAAGGAGAAGTGATGTGAAATTTATGGGCGTTTTGTGAATTGTGATTGTAAAAATACCCAATGCTATTGGGTTGGGTTTGCTTAATGGGCTATTAGAGTCAAAGGTTTAGTTGAGAAATCTTTGTCACAAACTCATAAAAGTCTGAGTGCGTGGTTTACAAATTAGAATGTGGGATACAAATTTTGTTTGAGAACTCTTCTTACGCAAATTTTTGTTACAAACTCGATTACTTAAACATCAATTTACATCGTAGATACGTAAATTTTCCAAGTCTCTGCATGTTCTTTGCCACAAACTCGTATAATAAAATAAAATGTGAGCATCATCATCTAATTTATGGGCTAAGTAGAATATGATAAAAAGCTATACTCTTTTTACGTTGCTATTGTTATTTATATATAGTTGACAAACAATTACCAATATGCTCTATTTTGTGTACGTACTTTCTTATTTTAAACACAATAGAAAACAAAGTTGTCTTAACAAAAAGATCTCCCTCCTAGATATGAATAGGCAATTGTGATTACGTACGTACGTTGACCAAGTAGAAGTTAAAAAAAAAAAAAAAAAAACAAGGAAAATCTGATAGCCATCGCACATTGTTATTTGGAGAATTGCTTGGGCGAGACAAATGTTGCAACGTATTTATGTGTTGAACAGCACCATGCGTTATAAAACGAGTACGGTAATTTTTTGGTATTCTTCTCATGATCTACTTTTATAATATACTGCTCAGTTATTGAATTGTGCAACACATGCAGTGGATTCAGTAACCGGTCTTCGTAAGATATCTTCCAATGAGTCATCATTTTTTGTGTGTTAGACTTTGCTTTTAAGGTCACTACATCCATCTGAATGTCGCGTTTTACAACAACCTTGAAGCTCAAATCATTTTTCCATAATATGTCTTCGAAAGATGAAAAACTCATCGCTGTGAACTTTTCAATTTTTGTATCAAACACAACTGAATTTTGAATTTCCAAGAAAGAGACATAGTGTGCATATTTCACGAAATAAAGCTTTTCATTCAACCGCCATCGCTCCCGATACTGCCAAAGATCAGAAACTATGGTCGTGTTGACCCTTCTCCATCAGTCGGATTTCAGTGAGTATATATAAACATCTTGAGATCCGGCTACATGTACGAGCCTGTAGTCATCATCAGACGAGTTGGAATACAACTCGAATGGTAGATTGTCCACTTGGTAACATGTATCAATAGAATTGGTTTTAGACAACATTTTATACTCACCGGTCAATGGATTCCATAAAACTAAATCAGTGTATCTTCAACAGCTGGATCTTATAATCGACAATTTGTGATCACGACTTACATCAAATGGCAAATGGCGGTTGAGGGTCCAACCATTTTCAGACCCTTCACAGTCGATGGTGCAAAACTTAATATGTCTTGGTGATGATGTCGTAGAGATGAGGAGAAGTTTGTACGAATCGTGATAATCATCATTGGTTATGTGGCGAAAGTGCATCTTTTTGAACATCTGCGTCGTTAGGAAGGAACACCATTGTTTGGAAACACTCGTGAAACGTATAGATTCGGCTGGCAGCCTTGGTAATATGTGGTAGAGTGTTACGTCATCCGGAACCTTCGCCATGATTGATTTAATTTAGTCCGTCATCTATAAAAAAAACATGGTTGAATTAGTTCCGTGTTCTGCTAAAAACCAAACCATTAACCATGGTTATATTTAGCCAGGCCAATTTCACATTTTTGACATAGAACCTATAATAACAATGAAGCTAAAGTTATATATATATATATATATATATATATATATATATATACTAGTTTTTATGCCCGTGCGATGCACGACTAATAATTTTAGGAAGATGAAAAAGATTAGGGATACGTATTTATATAGTCAAGTATACATAAATAACTGAACTAAACACCTACGTATTGATATATTACAGTTTAGAAGGAATGTAGACCTTAACACTATACAAACAACATGATATCTGGTTCATCGAAGTGATTCTACAAATTAATAATGAGTGATAATGATCAATACCTTAATATAATCAAATACCGAACTTTCATGAAATGACATATTAAAACCCGTATTAGTTTTAACCTGTTCAACGCACGAGATGATTCATGTTCAACAATTCTCGATATTAATTTGCAAAAACAATTTATCTTATATAAACAACACAAAACAACAATGAACATGTTAATAAACCACGTGAATGATGAGTAAAATATATAATTAATCAAAACAAAGAACTTTATATAAAAAAATATTTAGTTAGAAGATAAACTAATCATCTAGAAATCAAAGAGTAGGCAATGAAGTTTTTTCTTCATGATCACCTACTGATGAGTTGTTCTCCGTTACTTGTTCATGAAGTTTTTTCTCCGTTACTTGTTCATTAAACTAATCAAATTTATCATGAAAACATGTAGAGAATAATAAGATCGGAATGCATATAAATCTTTAATTTTTGAAGGAATTATTAATTATATAGAAATATATATTAGGAATAGATATCAAGTGAAACAAAAACGCCTATTATTTATTTGTTGGAATCTACGTGTTATAAAATTTTTTTTAAAGTTTAATAGCTAAAAAATAGGTGGGTTTAGAATTTAGCTAAGGTGATGTCACCTAGAATTTTTTTAGTTGTCAAAAGAATAAACATGATACGTAGACCTCTCACTAGGAATCAGAGAAAAGAGAGGATAGGACCAGTATATCATCTGTTACTTATATATATATATATATATATATTACTGATAGAGTATATGCAATTGTTTATCAATCTTATGTAATCCACTCCGGTCGGTCTGGATCCAATAATAATAAAACTTGAAAGCACAAAGTATTTTTCCAAAATAATAACCGTAAACTAGAACTACATCAAATCAGTTAATTAAATCAAGCTCTAAGTACATAAAAATCTGATTGGGTAATACGAAGAAAAATAGAAACTTACTACTCGGGAGCCATGGCTGTGGAGGGTCGGATTATAATCAGACGAAAACTCTAAAATATATATGACAACGGAAAACGATGAGGGGGTTTCTGAAACAACGAAAACTCAAAAATACACATTTAAATCCGTGTCTGCAAAGCATTTTATATAATGTCATTCTGATTGTTATTGGGCCAGGTTTGCCTAGTTGGGCCCTCAAAGGCTTATAATAAGACTGATGCTAAAATTATACTAGTATATAAGCAATATAGACCAGGCGTGCACAAAAATCGATTTCAGGAAAACCCGATCCGATCCGATCTGAAATCGATTTTGGTCAAACTTGGTCAAAATCGGTTTGTGTGCAACCCGGTTTTGTCACCCCAAAATCCCAACCCGACCCAAACCGGTTTGGGTAGGGTTCAAACCGGTTTGGGTTCAAAACCGGTTTCAAACCGGTTTTTTTATAAAATTGGTATTTTCGTTCGAACGTTAAGCGTTTTAAGAAAAAACAACGTTTTGGCCAAAAAAATTTCATTAACTTTGTAGAACATTAGTAATGAAAACATAATTGATCAATAACATAACCAAAATGCTTCTAAATCTTCTTAAAAATTTTATTGAATTGGAAAAGTCTTTATAATTCATAAATGTTTGAGCGTTAATCGTTTTAAGGAAAATCAACGTTTGGGCCAAATTTTTTTCATTAACTTTGTAGAACATTAGTAAGGGCATCACAATTGATCAATAACCTATCCAAAAGTCTTCTAAATCTTCTTAAAAAAAATATTGAATCGAAAAAGTCTATATAATTCAAACACGTTCGAGCGTTAAGCTTTTTAAAGAAAAACAACGTTTGGGTCAAAAAAAATTCATTGAGTTGGTAGAACATTAGTAATGGAAACACAATATATCAATAACCTAGCCAAAAGTCTTATAAGTTTTCTTAAAAAAATCATCGAAACGAAAAAAGTCTATAAAGTTCAAAGTGAGCTGATACATTCAAGGAAGTTTTTACTAAATGCAAGAAAACATGTGCATAAAAAGTGGTACTGTAAGCATAAAGAGTTGTACTTTTCCGTGAATTTAGTAAAAACTTCCTTGCATTTATTAACTCCCAAATCAAAGTGGTTCGAGCGTTAGGCTTTTTAAGTAAAAACAAAGTTTGGAGCAAATTTTTTTATTGAATTCGTAGAACACTAGTAATACAAACATAATTGAACAATAACTTAAACAAAAGTCTTCTAAATCTTCTTGAAAATATTATCGAACATAAAAAAGTCTTCATAATCTTTGTAATTTTCATAATCTTCAACTTGTATACATCTTCAAGTCTTCAAACATCTTCAAAGTCTTCAAAAGTCAAAATCTTCTTCAAATGTAGCCTCGGGCGAAGCTTGATCAAGAGCAATTTCTTCTTCAGAAAGTGATAATGTCACACCTTCTTCCACCTCTACATTGTGTGTATCTTCTTCGTATTCCATTTCACCTTCAAGACTTGAAATATTTTGTATACGTTCTGCGGCATCCAAGTGATCCTTCAAGCAAATGCACATCTTTAAGGAGGTTGGTGTGAGTCTTGTTCTTCGTATAGATATACCCTGCCACTAAGAGAAAATGCGGATTCCGAAGCTACCGTAGAAGCTTGGACAGTTAGTAAATCTCGGGCCATGATGGTTAGAACGGGAAATTGAGATTCCCTCTCTTTCCACCATCGAACTCATTGGGTAGAATAGTGGACAAAAAATCCGTTCCGGTATATCTCCCATATTCTCTAGTGGTGTTTTGGTTACCTTCACCCCTTGCCCGTTTATTGTTTTCTTGTCTTAAACTATTATATAAGTTTAACATCGCATTGTTGGAAGAAGATGAAGTAAACATTGAGTTAACCGAACTAGCGGGCACATTTGATGTTAAACTATATTTTTGAAAATATACACCTAAAAAATCTTGTAAACATATATTAAAAGATGTTTTTACATTTTGTGAAAACATTGGGTCCTCCTCATTCAGATCCAAATTGTGACAAATGTTATCGATAAGCATTTCCACCCCATAAAGGTTCAAACATAGGTTCATTGCGACGGAACAAGTAATTACCGTTGGCATTTATTTGAAATATTTTTTTAGTTTTTCTTTCATGGGAGCCACCATTTCTTCAAATATTGGACCTTCATATAGGTAGTCGTTTAATTTAGTAGTCATTAACCAAATTTGATTAAATACCAAATGACTAATTGGATAATAAACACCCGATAATAAAGTAGTCGTGGTTTTGAAAAGTTTGAGCAAATCGGTTATCTTTTTAATATCTTCCCAATATTCGATTGGAAATGGTGTTGCAAAACCTTTTTGAACAAGATGATCATGAAAAACATGTAAACAATCGCGTTGGCGTAAGCCACATACAAACATATGGTAGGTCGAATTTGATCTAACGGGCATGTCCCAATTAGGGATTAAAAAAATAGAATTCGTTTCCTTACACAATTTCATATAAGATTTGTATCTAGCTTTACCACTTTGAAATATGTCTTGCAACATAGTTTTATACGTCGGTTTTATGTCGTCTATTTCTTCAACCGCTAGTCTGGCTTGCACAACTAAGTTAATGATGTGTGCAACACATCGACTATGATAAAAAATGCCCTTCAAAGGTGGTGCGTATTTTAATATTAACTTTGAAACGGCGAGTGTATAATTACTCGCATTGTTAAAAGAGATTGAAAAAACCTTTTCTTCCAACTTAAACGTTTTAATTACATTTCGTAACATGTACAATAAGTTTTGACCCGTGTGAGGATACTCAAAGTCTTCAAAAGCAATGGTACGTTTCATCATTTGCCAAATTGCGGGATCAACCCAATGTGCGGTAACACAAAGGTACGAACCGGACAAACCATGAGGAGCCGACCAAACGTTGGTTGTTAATGATACACTTGTATTTAAAATTTCAAAACCGATTTTTAGTTGTTTTTTAGCTTCTTTCCATAATTTAAGGGCATCGCGTTTAAGAGTAGTACGACTTACAGTGTTATATCGCGGTTGAAGTGTATTTTGAACCACCCTAGTAAACCGAGGGTTATCTATAACACCCCATTAATTTACAATAGTTTTTTTTTTAAACAACTTGGAAGCGTTATCCCATTTCAAAGTTATATTACATATTTAGAAATCAAATCATAATTATATATCGCAAACTTCCATTATTAAGTTTTGTGACTATCAACAAAGCATTCTAGTTAGGTGTTATAAAACAAAACACTTTTCATTAGCAAAAGATAATCAGAGTGCCCAGCAATCAAACATTCCTTCAATCAAATCCTCTTGCACAGATTCCATCCCAAAACTTAACCTGCAAGAGTAATATGGGGATTAACACGAAGCTAAGTGAGTCAACCTGTCACTATCAGTACAATTTAGTATAACAGTACTGATTATCAGCAAATATCACATAGACACTGACACAACATCACCAAGAGGATCGGTGGCCCTTGTGGCGCCCTCAGCTGCGGTGGTCCACCAAGCGACACTTATGATCACTGCAGGCCAATACAGTGATTTACCGATAGCTGGTTACTACCTTTAGTCAATATGTGTTCCATTCTCAACACATGATCACAAATCTCACATTGACTAACCTGTAGTACCCCAACCGAACAATTGTTGACCTCCGAATCACCAAATGCCCGAAGGCGACTCATCACATATAACACGTGTATTTCATCAATCAATAGTCAACAATTCAACAATCACAATAGCAACTATGTTCACTTGTTGTAACCAAATATGTTACAACCAAATCACACTGAAAGTACAAGTCCACTCACCGACTACCATAGTCACCCACTCAGTAGTCTAATATCACTGAGTCTTCTCCATATCTGAGAATACAACAAAATAACACAAGTCAGTTACTTGTATATAAATTTATACAACATTATTCCAATATTACAAATAACCATCTTAACAACATAATTCACAATCATTTTTAATCATCAAATACTAGCTTATCAAACTCAATTGCATAACTAATTTACAATTTAACAATTTTCATCAATTCAAGTTAGGGCTTAGCTTATAATCACAATTCAAGTATATACTAATCATTCTAACATGATTACAAGCTTCTCTTCATGCATAATCAACTAAACTCATAACTTAATTCATAATCATACACCAATTCTTTCATTTCTAAGTTAGGGTTTCGATGATAATCCTTGTTTAAGCATCAACTAACAACTATATCATCATTTCAAGCTTCAATCTCACTTTAATCATGCTAATTAAATCCAATACACAAAACCCATTTTCTAGGGTTTATATTAAATTCAAGAATTAACAATTACAACATGTTTATAATGATGATAGAATGATTAATTCATGTTATTGAAGCTTAACTAACATCAATTTACACTTTTGAAGCCATAATTTCGGATTTTAACCAAGAACACTAAAACCCCCAAATTCTAGGTTTTATAAAATGAATAACACAAGATTATACCTTGATTAGGATGATTACAGAGGCTTGAATTCGAGTTCTGGAGCTTCAATTGTATGATTGTATGATTGATTCAAAGTTTCTTCATGTTTGTATGTATGTTTTGTACATATGTATGTATATCCGTACGTACGTATATAGATAGGGTGAAAAGAGAACCGACTCAACATATAATTGAATACTATAAGTGGTTAAGTTTCATTCCCCGTACTTATCATTGCCTGGAACTTAAAAACCATTTGCGGGGAAATATTATTTTATTTTACTGTCAACTGAAATAAATTAAAACAGTTAATAATTTATTAATCACAATAAATTATTTGACTCTTTTACCCATTTATTTTCAATTACCAATTTACTATATTTCCTAACATTTCAATTAACCATTTCAAGTCAGGAAATAATAGTAAAATACTGGACCTATAAAGTGGGTGTTACATTATCGAAGTGGTTGAACGGCAAAACTTCTTGAATTACAAAACCCGCAAAAGCTTCTCGACATCGTTCCGCATCATATGTAAAAATCGTTCCATCTCGTGCCATCGAAGATTGACCACTTGCTTCCGGATTACTTTTGAGTCCCTCACAATGCTTCTCGATATGATTTTTCAACGTTGTGTTGGAGTCGGGTTTGAAGAATTTTCGACAACGTTTACAATGTGCCTTAGTCGTACCATCCGACAACAACACTTTGTCGAAACCATCCCAAATCTCCGAATTTCTTTTGTTAGGCAATTGTTTCACAATCGTTGGTGCATTTGAAGAACCAAAACAATGGGAAGTAGAAGAGGATTGAGTTGCCATGAGAATATAGTATGCGTTTTTGAGTTTTTGTAGATATGTATGAGTGTTTGAAAGTTGTGAATGAACATATACTCAAGCCTTGTATTTATAGTAAATTAGGGATGACAAAAATGTATAAAAAAACGCAAAAAACAACTAGAAACGGGTATATAACGGCTATATAACGGATCACAAAAAAAACCGGTTTCAAACCGGTTTTCCAAACCAGTTCCGAAAAAACCGGTTTTAAACCGGTTCCAATGGCTAAAATACAAACCGGTTCCAAACCGATGGGTTGGGTCAAACCCGAACCGGTTTTGGTCAAAACCGGTTTTGACCGGGTCGGTTTCGGGTTCAATTCGGATCGGGTCGGGGAAACCAATTTGGATGTGCATGCCTAATATAGACAATGGGTGTGTTTGGTGAGAAGCTTTTGAGAGTTTTTAAGAGCTTTAAGCTTTTGATTTTGAAAAATAAGCTCCAATAGAAAGAATAACTTTGTTTGGTGGTAATAGCTTAGAGATTTTATTTAACTCAAAGAGCTTGAAATATAAACGCTAGTTGGAGTAGCGTTTGAGATGGGCGGGAGCTTTTTGACATTCAAGTTACAATTACCCCAATGTTTTGAAAATTGAAAACCGTCCCAAAACCAGTCAAAAGTCCTTTTAAAAAAAATAATCAAAAACCAGTTTAACCGATTCGGTTCCCGGTTGAACCGTCCGCTTCGTTGACTGGTCAAACCTTGGTCAAAACCGATTTTCAACTAACTGGAAACCTCAAAATTTTCAGTTGAACCGGTCCGACCGGCCGCTTCAACCCGGTTTTTAAATCATTGAATTACCCCTGGTAATTCAAAACCCTCGCTAGAAACAAGTAAGCCCAAAGCCGAAGGAACCATGCCAATATGCAACCATTAATTAATTATCTATTTAATAGTTAATAATAATAATAATAATAAAGTTCAAATGTTCTTTCTAAGTAGGAAAAACTTACTTGTGCCAAGGTATACTCATCGCGTAGGTGTACATATTATTTAAAAGTAATTTATAACAATGAACCATTTATATTCCGTTCTTCATTTTTATTTGATTTTTAGTTACGCTACAAATAATGAAATGGAAATTATGTGTACTAATGTGGCTAAATATGTAACTAAAAAAGTATTTGTTATGTATATCGAAAACTTATTTATTTGTATTAGGTTATTGTTTGTGAGCAAGTTCATTAATATGAAGTGTATGTCGACAATGATTAATAACAAGTATTTTGCCTTTTGATCTTTTTAATTTTTATACGTATACACAAAAATAACTATTATGTGATCTGAATGACAAAATAATTTATTGTTTATCATTTATTTTTATATTGATGTCCTTGTATGTCATTTTATATATTTATTTTTTAGCTACAACTTGTTTACCAAACAGTTCTATATAAATAAAGCTACAGCTTACAGCTTAAACTTACAGCATACAGCTACAACTAAAGTCTACAACTACAACTACAGCTACAACCATTTTACCAAACAGACCCTATGATTTATACAACATCAAAAATTAGTCATACACTATTTTTATTAGAGTGGGTGGTGATTTATACACCATCGAAAATTAGTCATACACCATTTTTATACATCATTGTATTGTACTGTACAACACTAAAAACAACTTTAATGATGTATGACTACTTTTTGATGGTGTATAAATCACCAGCCTATGAGAGTAGATGCAATGGGTTGTCAATCTTATTAGACCCCTCCCAACCGTGAACATCAACTGACGCATCAGTTGGTGCCACATCAACGCCACATCAGCTTTTTCCAAAACTGACACAAACTGACACTACCCTGCCAACAGTATAACATCAGTTAACATCACTTCTCTTTTTTGGGACCCACACACTAATTTCTTTATTCATTTAAAACACAAACTTAAATAAAACATTTTTATTAAAACTAAAAACATTACATTAAAATAAAAATAAAACGTTACAATTCCTAAAAATTTAAAAAAAAATGTTATAATTCCAAAAAAAAAAATACATTTCTTAAAAATTAAAAAGATAACTAGTCGTCTACTCCGAATCGTCCGAACCCGCTCGGTCTTCGTCCGAATCGTTGACTTGAACCGAACCCGAAACCGAATTACGACCAAAAACCATTTTATAATCATTTTCATAATTATCGACAACGGTTTGTCGCACCTCCTCGAGCATCTTTTTTCCTTGTCTTTAAGGCCGCTCGGTATTTTTTTATACAACATCTTCCACGATTTTAATATAGTTTTTTTGACTGAATTTCCCTTGATCGTGGCCAATGTTTCTTGTTGTGCTTGTGCGGCTTGTATGTTGGCTAGTCGTTCCTTTTCTTTCAAACTACGCGAAGAAGTAGCGGCATCACTCGAACCCGAACTTTTTTGACTTTTGTTGGCTTTAGCTCGGCCGGGCGGACGACGAATAATGTCATCTTGGAACAACCATTCCATGTTAGTCGTGAGAGGCTCGGAAATAGGCTCGGAAGTAGGCATATCGTCACCAAGATTAATCGGTTCAAGTTCGGCTTGGCTTGGTTGTCGGCTCATGACTCCATCATTTTCCATAAACTTCGGACAAAGTCGTAGTACATTCCAACATTTTTCGTATATGAAGGCGCGGTTTTGTTGAGACTTAAATGCTTCGTGACACCCCTTCAAAATGTCGGTATCACTTGCCCCGCTTTGACGAGGATTGGTAAGATGTTTGTAGATGGCAATGAAAATTTTGGTGTCGCTACGAATTTTTTTCCACTTTCCTTGAAGTTGGCTCAAACTACGTTCTTGAGGTGCAACCGTATTGTAATCCTTTAAAACTTTGTCCCAAAAAGCTTCGAAGCTTTGTGAAACCCCTTTCTTTGAAACCTCGGAACGGTGAATCCAACGTTCGGATAATATTAGCACCTCGTCGTCGGACCATCTAACTTGAACCCTTTTTGGTTCTCCTTTTGCTTTTGCTTTTCCTTTACCTTTTTTCGGCTTCGGGTTCGGCACGGGTTCGGGCTCGGCTTCGGCTTGACTTGGTGACTCGGGCTCGGGTGGAGTGTGGATGTTTCCGAATTGTGGATAGTTTATTGGAGTAGGTGGAAATGGAGAGAAAGCGGAGGATAGTTGGGTTAAAAATCGTGGGTCTCCAAATGGTGGTGGAGTTTGATGGAATGGTGGTGGAGTTTGTTGGAATGGAGCATATGGTGAGAAGTGTTGGTAGTTTTGATAATTTTGGTAACCTTGAAATTGTGTAGCGTATTGTGAAAAACCGGGGGGTTGACTTGGTGACGAGTTGCTAGATTGAGCGAAAGATATGGCCGTCGGTGAAGTTGGATTATGGGTTGTGTTCGGTATCGGATTGTTTATTAAATTGTTCCTCATATCTTCGCCGGTTGATTGGTTGGGTATCATTTTTTGATGGTAGAATTTGGTTTAATTTGTGTATGAAAATGGTATTTTTTGATGGTGGAATATGGTTTAGTTTGTGTAAGTAAAATGGTATTTTTTGGTGGTGGAATATGATTTAGTTTGTGTAAGTAAAATGGTATTTTTTTGTGGTGAAATATGGTGGAAAGTGTGTAGGTGAAATGTGTTAAAGATTATAAATATATTGAGTGAAAATGGGAATGAGATGTGTTAAAAATGTGAGTATATATAGTGGAATGAAAAAAGGTGAAAAAAGTTTTTTTTTTTGCCTACTGCAGCTCCAACGTCTCTCTCTCTCTTTTTTTTTTTTTTTTTTTTACCGTTACACAACTGACGCGGGCCCCGTAGTATTTGATTTAGCATCGGTTTGGCGACGGGTTATACCGACGGACCGCAACCGACGGGCCGTGCCATCGGCATCGGTTCCGTCGGTGCGACCGACGGTACCAACCGACGGACCGTTGGCTTTGGTCTTAGACCCCTCCCAATGGTTTGCACCAACTGACGCATCAGTTGGTGCCACATCAGCGCCACATTAGCTTTTTTAAAAACTGACACAAACTGATACTACCCTATCAAAAGTGAACATCAGTTAACATCACTTCTCTTTTTCTGGGACCGACCCACTAATTTCTTTATTTATTTAAAACACAAACTTAAATAAGATATTTTTATTAAAACTAAAAAAAAATAACTGAATTAGAAATAAAAATATTAATTAATGAAAATAAAAATATTCAAATGGTTGAAAAATTAAAATAAAAATCCTATAATTTAAAGCCCATTTATTTATTATTTATTATAAGATATGGAATCCATTAAAATAATTAAAATGCTAACAAAATTGAGCCCAATCTATTTAAAGCCCAAATAGTTAAATAACCATAAATTCCCTACTTCATCTGTTCATCATCTTCTTCGTTCCAACTTCCAAATTCTCCCCTGCAACCCTAAAATCAAAACAAAAACAAGAAAATAAATACAAAGAATGCACATTTAACAAAAAATAATGAAAAAAAGAAAGAAGAAACTGCTAGAACAAAAGAGATCAGGCGACGCGAACCGCACAACTTTTGGTTTCTCTTCGGTTTGCCGATGGAATCAACTGACGCACGAGAACCGACGCCCCGTGCCTATGGCGTCGGTGCTGTCACTCTTACTGACGCCACCAACCGACGAACCGTTGGGAGAGGTCTTATACATGTGATCTACTCCGGTCCCAATTCAATAATAATAATCATATGTGAAAGTTAATACTCGATCATAATGTTTATTTTCTTTTCAATACCCTAATATATCAATAACAAAAATTAACAATAGTAAAGTCATACATCAAATCAGTTAAATCAATATCTAAATAATAACCTAATTAAAGAAGAAGAAAAGACAATCACTTACTACTCGGAAAGTCGGGAGTTATGGCTGTGGGCGGGAATGTAGGATTATTATAATCAGAAAAATAATATACAAGAACGGAAAAAATATCTGAGGGTTTTGTGAAAGGTGTTGATATATACAATAAACTTTTTGATGCATGTACCAGTATTATGCATTGCAGTATTGTACAGTATTGCATCAATGAGGGTTTTGTGAAAGGTGTTGATATATACAATAAACTTTTTAATGCATGTACCAGTATTATCCATTACAGTATTGCATCAATAAGTATAAAAGTTGGTATCTAGACAAAGGTTTGTATCACTAGCCTTTGTGAAAGTATAAATCTGACCAACGCATTTTATTTTGTATTGGATATTTAGATAGATGTCATTTTGATTGTTATTGGGCCGGGTTTTCGTACTGGGCCGTTGGAGGCTCACTTAGACAAATACTTGTCTTTACTTGGATTTCACAAGAATACAATATACAAGTATTCATCATTTTATACAGCTAGCTTGACTAACATGTTGTGTTACTATATCATCAAATTAAATTAAATTAAATTAAATTAGAAGTTATAACTAATAAATATATAAATTTTATACATAACAATACGGATTAGAACTCGATTTTCTTAAAACTGTATGTGGTTGATTTACTTTAATTGTTATAATTAGTTAACATGTTACTCATTGAGCATGTTAATAATTACTCTTTACTCATTGAGCATTTTTAGTTCTTCACGAATAGATTGCAAAAGGGAATATTCTTTCAACTTTTTAGTAAATCCGTAATTGGTACGGATGAATGCTTATTTTGTACATATAACACTCTTTCTTAAAGATAAAGACGTGGTATTTTTTATATTGACGTATGAAGCAAAGAAAAATATAGAAACCTTCATAATATGATAAGAATGGCTCCACGTGGTAAACAAGGGCATCACAATTCACAAATGGGTGGTTTTGAAGAGTACAATATTGGGGTCTGATTCAATTTCTTAAATTAGAAGATTTTTAAAGATTAATATAACTTTGAGAGCAACTTAAGTTGGTGGAGAAATTCCGATTGCCTATATAAATAGGAATTTATGTCTAGATTTTTTTTGGTGAGGAGGTTGAGTAAAAGAGAGAGCATATGATAGTCTCCTTCCGTCCCGTGTGGTGGTTTCGATGATTCAATAACGGCGGTGCGAATTCCGTTATTGTAATCAACCGTTGAGAGTGGTGTGAGGATATTCAAAAGTGTCGAGAGTTGAGCGTCTCCGTTTTTGTAATATCTTTCATATAGTGAATGTTAAGTGGCCTACGGGTCCTGTGGTTTTTACTCTCGGTTGAGAGGTTTTCCACGCAAAAAGTGTGCGCATATTGTTTTTCTGTTTTGTACGTATTTATTACTGACTTATACAAGGTTATGTGATTTATTGTGGTGGTGATCGATCCCAACGATTTGCATGAGAGTGTGATCAATCCCAACAATTGGTATTAGAGCGAGGTTCAAGATGAAGAATCACATAACCGGGAGGAAGTCGATACGAGAGAAAACAGAGTGTGGTTCCATATTATGTGCGGCGTTGGGAGAATTGACGGTGTGCATTCGTTAACCGTCGGATCGTGCTAAAACTTGGATTGTATGTTCATAAGGTGTTGATATACGATCTGACCGTTGGGATTTGCGATTGGAGATTTGAATAGAGAGTTATATGTTGTCGAAGTTGTTGCAGAAAATTCGTAAGGTTTCTAGCGTAGCTGTGAAGAAGAGAGTGTTGTGGGGTCGTTAACCGTTGGATCGTCGTGATTTTTGGACAGGAGGTTCAAGACACATGGTTCCAGGTTGTGACCGAATTTTACTGTGATCGGATGTTCCTATTGGGAGATAGAGATATTCGAATTTGCTGCTGTTTTGAAGAGGGTTTTCTACGCAAGCTTTCGTTTTATGGAAAACTATCGGGATTGTTGAAGCTAAAGTGATTGACATGGATTATGTGAGGTTCAACGATGATGAGACTCGGTGGAGTATGTTGATCGTGAGGTTCCTTGTGTCGAAAGTCTTCCTAACAATGAGGTTGTTGGGCGGCGTGTCCCGGTAGAGAGAAAGTCAGCAACAACAAGATGATAGATCACATTCGTTATCGGCGAAGAAGAGATACATGTCATTGATTGAGATTTAGGAAATTTGAATCAGGGGAGGATTTATTGGGGTCTGGTTCAATTTCCTAAATTATGAGATTTTTGAAGATTAATATAACTTTGAGAGCAAGTTAACTTGGTGGAGAAGTTCCGGTTGCCTATATAAATAGGAATTTATGTCTAGGATTTTTTTGGGTGAAGAGGTTGAGTAAAAGAGAGAGCATATGATAGTCTCCCTCCGTCCCGTGTGGTGGTCTCGGTGATTCAATAACGGCGGCGCGAATTCCGTTATTGTAATCAACCGTTGAGAATGGTGTGAGGATATTCAAAAGTGTCGAGAGTTGAGCGTCTCCGTTTTTGTAATATCTTTCATATAGTGAATGTTAAGTGCACGTGGCTTTTACTCTCGGTTGAGAGGTTTTCCACACAAAAAGTGTACGCGTATTGTTTTTTTGTTTTGTACGTGTTTATTACTGACTTATACAAGGTTATGTGATTTATTGTGGTGGTGATCAATCCCAACGATTTGCATGAGAGGGTGATCGATCCCAACATACAAATCACCCTAATGGGGATTACAAATTACTCCAACATAATATATAAGCAATGTGCAAATTAAAGTTTAACTTTATACGGCACTAATGAGAATTAAAGTTTTACTGTCATATAATATGTTAATATGTTAATGTTAATTATACCAATGTATGTTAATTAAGTTTCGCATCACAATTGAAACGCATTGTGAACTATGATTGTGGTCTGAAATCGGCCAATTGTCATCCTTCTATAACGTGAAACGCAGTGTTAAAGTGTTTTTGGGATGGGCAATTCTAGCCGCCCACACGATATGGACTAGTAGATATATGTTATAGCAACCTGAAGGGTTGTGGTCCAACTAGTAAATGATCGACTTAATATGTGGTACACACGATCAACAAACACGGTGATAAGAAATCTTACTAATGTCCAGAGTATTATTGAAATGTAGCATTGAAATATTAGTATGGGTTATAAGTTTATAACTAAACCGGAAAAAAAAATTGTCTTTCCATTCTAATAATTAATTGGACTGATACTTTCATTTTCTTCCGGTTTTTGATAATGAAATACGGCTCCATCAAGTTATTTCTATTAGAATTAGATTAGGTTAGCCAAACCCAAATGGATAGATAGACTATGATCCATTAGAGTATTTAGGTTTGTATGTAACGTTTTGTATTATAAATACCGATCAATGAGGTTTTATTCAATAACATGGTATCAGAGCGAGTTCATTAACCCTCCTACTTACCGCTTCCGCTTTTTCTTTTCTATGTGCCACCGCCTGCTTCTCCTCCTCCGAGTTCCCCGTCCGTGAACCATTCTCCTCATATCCATCTTTCAATATCATGTTCTTTCTCTCTTTCACATAAGTAACATAACCACATAGACTTTGTTGTTTGCTTATTTTTATTTCTCGTAATTTAATTTTCTTTTCATTTTTGTTTTTTTAGAAAAAAAAAATCTCTTTGCTTATTGCCACCAGTGAGTTTGAGGTTAGAGTAATTCCTTTATTTAATAATCCATTGTATGTTTAATTATCTTTGATATTTAAATTAAAAAAAAAAAACTTAATTGATTTAAATCTCGTAATTACTTTCTATTTTCTCTTTTCGGAAGATTACCTCCCTTTCTGTTTTGATTCCTTAAATCTCTCTTTTCTTATATAGTTATATCTATAATAAAGATTTTAAACCCTTGTATACACACGGATTTTTAATAAAAAAAATTCGTATTAGTATCATGTTTCTAATAACAAAAGTATGGAAGTTAATATGTATATTAATCATTTAATTAGTAGGATTCATGATAATATTAATTTATGTAAATGGATTTATATAAGTAGAATTTAGAAAATTCAAAGTTTTTAAAAACAAGTTAGTGAATAAAAAATCAATTATTTTAAGTCTATATTAACATTTTCAAGTAATTTTATTCATACTCAGTGAATTGAAAATAAAAGTATTACCATCGATTTGAATAATGTTTTGATTAATGAATTAAATTTTTTTATATGTAAGTGAGTAGTTAATTTTAAAACTTTCTTTAAAATAAGTTAGGAATTTTATTTTAAAATTTACTAAAATTAAAGAACTTGATTAGAATGATGACATCATAAAGATGTTTCCTATATATAATTTAAGATAATCTCCTCAAATTCCATATTCTTATTCTATTCTATATTTCTAAATCTCATAAGTTTTTATCAAATCTTATCACTATAATCAATCTCTTTATTTATAAAAAATAAATAAATAAAAAATTCCAAACTTTTTAATAATCCGATCTCACCTTCTTTTTGTTATCATTCTATAATCTCTTTAAATTCTTTTCTAAATCTATTGTGATATCAAAATAAATAAATACTTCTACTTCAAAAAATTTTTGCTTGTTACCGGTTCATCGCTCTGATCATCGTTGCCGTCATCGGACCGACACATTAGAAGTTCAAGTTGCCACCATCTAGCCCGACACATTAGAAGCTCAAGTTGCCACCATCTAGCCCGTGCATTCTGCTGTTTTACCTTTAACATTTGTATTTAATTTTCTATAATTTATATATTTATGCAACAATTTAAGTGTTCGATCGTTTTCCTACCGTTTCACGCAGAGGAATATTATAATATAGGGTAGGTTATAATATAAGTATTGCCCAACCCAATTGTATGGACAGGCTAGGGTCATTAGATTAGAGGCGGACCCAGTAAGTTTAATCAACGGTGTCACAAAAATTTTGAATCTCCCTCAACTTGATAGTTGATCAAGTTTATTTAAACATGAGGAACACCACATAAATATCAGTGGTAACACTCTTATACGTCAATAACTTTTTAACTAAATTTACACCAAGTCAGCTTTATTAACTGGTGTCATGTGTCACCGCTGACTATAACGTGGATCAGCCTCTGCATTAGATTTGAGGTTTCTATGTAACTCGTGTACTCTATAAATAACGTCTAATATAATACAAAATAACTTACAATATAATACAAAATAACTTACATGGGTTTCAATAACACTTTCACAAAAAGTTAACATCCTAGCTACTTAAAGAGTCTGAAACGGATGTTGATTAATTAAAAACAAGTTGATCATTAACTTTAGGGTGTTGATAAATACAACAAATAAGTTGATTTAAACACCAAAGTTATGCTAGAAAGTACTTGTACTGTAAGCTTAAATTCTTATACAGTATAATGTAAAAAATAATATCGATGTTGCATCTATCACTTCCCTTAATTTCACAACTTTGATCACCACAACAACCCATTAACTATTCATCAAGATCAAGTGGATGACACCGTGCTATAAATGCACTTCAAAAATCACAAACTGAAGTAGTACTTAATTCAATTCATTGATTTACATTGAAATTGACCGCAATCTACCCATGAATACAATCACATGTAACACCAACTAATTAATTAAAGCTCCTTTATTTAACCTATATGAATTATACATTTATACCTACCCAAAATACGTTTGGAAATTAAAAATAAAAATCACACAACAAAGATTAAAATTACATTTTTGTTTTATTATTTCTGCTTTAATAGAAGGAATTTTCTGGGTGAATAGTGTCTAAAAAGACCATAAGCCGAAAGGAACGTAACTATAGCCATCAAGAGGAATGCAACATAACCACAGAGTATTGCACCACCAATTTGAGTGCAAAACCGGTTAAACTTGTCACATAATTTCATCCAAAACAAATGATGCTCTCCAGTGACCGCGTATAATGATGCAGTGAGAGCAGCTGTGGTTGCTGCAAATATCACGTACACGACTACCTGTATTTCAAATCACATAAAATTGTAGTATGTAAGGTCACATCTAATGGTCGGGTTCAGTGGTTTTAAATATCCATGGACCAGGGTTTGAGAAAAATAATGCATCACTCGTTTGTAGACCGTTTCATGGTATAAAAATGTGGGTTCCATTTGCTTTTGAGTGTCAAGTTTATCCATATAAAACAAATTTATATGAATAATTGAATTTTGGTCAAGATCCAGTTTAGTACCCTAGACTTGACTAACTTGGTTTTTTAATACCCTGAATTATTAAAGGTATATGATGGTACCCTGAACTTGTCAACTCGGCTAAAATTGTACCTTGACTCAGTCACATAATTAGCACATGACTTATTTCCATTATTATTCTATATATTTCTTCTCTCACTCAACATCAATTACCTCAAGTTCTTGACTTCATCACTAACAAAATGGACATTCAAACATTAAAATAAATGAAATATACTAAAACGTCGCGTCTTTTTTTTTTATTCTCAACAAGTTGATCTCCAATTGGTACTTTTTTCCTTATGGTTGAACCAGTATTGCTAAGAATACATTATCAAATAGGCTAGCTATAGAATCGACGGCTCAATTTGATGGTGAATTTCTTGTGATCAAAACACTATACTCATTTGAAACGAACCTTTTATAGTGGTTATAAAATCATTGTATCAGTTACTCCATATATTGTCTCAGGTACATCGTCGGCTCAAAAGAAATACATTAACACATGGCCAAGGAATAAATTTACAGAGCCAATTACTCATAATATGTTTAAGTGACAGTCGTGGATCATCATGTAGTTGTTTGGGTTATGTAAATGTTTATGAGATGATGAATTCATAATTAATTTGTGATCCATATATATTGTGCAGCAAGACATAATGCAATGAAAATTGGGGTAATTGATGTTGGGTGAGAGAAGAAAGATCTGAAATAATTTGATGCCTCAACTTTATTGGTTAGATTTAACGAAAATAAGTTATATGCTAGTCATGTGACTGAGTCAAGGTACAATTTTAAGCAAGTTGACAAAACCTAGTTAATCAAGTTTAGAGTACTATAATGGATTTTGACTTTAATTTTAGCCATTGACTAACTTCATTGGCTCATCACATACTTTCAGTTTTACGTATCATAACCATTAGCTCATTACAAGGGTATATATAAACACGACTATTCTCAAATTAACTTTTTTAGTTACAATATAAAAAAAAGTGATAGTATTTGTTTATCATTTGGTGCAGTAGTTTTTATTCTATTTTATTTTTATTTTTAAGTTCAAATGAATTGATGATCATTGCATGGAGCTTTCACTCCATTTGAAAGTATTTTACGAGCAATTAAAGTTTTTTAATATAAATTTTTAAAATTCAATAAATTATTGATAAGAAATAATTTAGCTTTCATATAATAATTGTAATCTGTATTATAACTTAAATAAATTATAATATAGCATGTAAGTTATATCCCTTAAAGTTGACAAATAAGTGTATGAAAAAAATACAGATTTATAGAACATTTGATGTGGCAATCAAATTTAGTTGCAAACAAATTTATGGCTACAAATGCTCAAATGAATAATGAATTAATGCAGGGATTAATTAATTACTCAGCTCAGTATCGTTATTCAATTCCCATACATTTGACATTTTGTAAGAAATTAAAGAAAATGTAAGTGTTTGTAGCTAGCATACCCAGAATAAAAGTTTACATCTTTTGTTTAGCCCAAAAACCATACCCGAAACATCAAATTTGTGTACGTACCAGGGTAACGAAAACAAAACTATTTCAGAAATACTGACCCGAAAAAAGAAGTAAAAGTACCTGGTCGAATAAGAATGAAAGCCAGGCTAGGTGCTTGTATGAACCCTTGATATCTTGCTTCAAATGTGAAGAGAATACACCTCTGATTACTAGTTGAATCATATTAAATCCTGCAACTGCTATGTCTATGAACACCAACACACTGATACATACATGTACACCAAAAGAATTCTGTATATATTAATTAATACCCAAAAATTATCATATCTATGTATGTATGATAGAGTGACAACCAACACATGGATTCAGTATCGTTCTTCCAACAGGGTTGAAAAGTTTATATATATACAGAAAAATCAAAATTTAGTTGCTTCACGAATAAAATTATTACTAAGCTCGTATTAAAAACATTTCTATGCGTGTTTGATCAACTGAATTGTGCACTAAAAAGATCATCTTTTATTACCTCACCAAGTTGATAGAACTAACTTTTGTCATATATTCAACCTATGTGAGTTACTAGACAAAGCTGAAAGCATAAAATTCAAATTCGAAAGTGTGATAGTCTGGTACGAATGTGGGATGTGTTTTTGCTCTTCTTTTTTTTTAAAAAAAAAAGGAGGAAAAATTAGACTGAAAACTTGTTGTACAAGTGAAAAAGTAATTAGAACCGAGTGTATCATTATAATCATAATAGATATATAGATAGATGGATTGTGCTTACTACAGAGCATTCATGTCCTTGTAAGTTGCGGTTTTCGTGTATGAACTGAAGATTAAGCTGGTTTGGGAATCAAATCTAACCAAACAAGCAGTAGCAAGTAAGAGCAAGCTTGCACACACCCTTAAAAATGCCTCCAACTTCAAAATATCCATCTACCTGGCTCTTTGTTTCTCTCTTCTAAATTTAGAGTTTTATGGTAGTTGGAGAACAATGAAAACAATGGGGAAGCTTGGACAAGCTATCCATTTATATATATGGATTTAGAATTTTAGATATACTTCCTTTCGTATTCGTAATTTAGTTTCATAGTTAATCTTAAATCTTATAAATTTTATAATTTTTATTATATAATAAATATATATATAAATAAACCAAAACCCCAATGGAGAAATTTGGGTCATTCAGTGGGGTTTTAGAATTTGATCCAACGATGTAAAACTAAATTAAATTAAAAATAATGATATTACACTTTACCACCTCTAAATAAATAAGAAATACTATTTTAATAAAATTTTCAAAACATAATGATAAGATTTACATCAAATTGTATAAAAATTAAACTTTCATTAAATTATTTTTAATTAATTGCCATAAAAAAACCACGAACCTTCAATGGGTTTCTCGGCTAACTTTCAATTCTATTCCCTCCTAATTCAGTTATATTAATAGACATAAGTTCAAATGAGTATGGGTAAAATAGTTGAGAATGGGGGAATAGATTTGAGCCATTGGATCAACATAATCAAGGGTCACAATTAATTATCAAATTTTTAATTTTTTATACATGCTGAAATATAATTTTGGGCGGAGGGGTATTTCAGTAATTTTACACATCAATTAAATTAGATTTTTTTTTGTTTTTCAAACAAAAATTCTATTTGTTCCGTTATTATCTCTCGTTTCCCTCTCGATTCCTCTCGCTCGTTCCTAACTGATACTCGAATCATCAACAGGTAATCTTCGTTTTTTTGAATATTATTTCGTTTTTCATATCTAAATCAACGTATTCTTAAGCTTGTTTGAATCATGTTTTACGCGGGTTTTTTTATCGATTTTTGAGTTCTACAAATTCTAATGTAAAAAAAACCCCAAAATTGACGAATGTTCAAGTTAAATATTGAATTTCTTAGTTCAATCGATGTTTTATTTGTGTGTGAGTGTTCGAATAAATGTTTGTACAGTCGGTTTGATCGATTTCGTTTTTTTGAAACCCTAGGGTTTATTACGCAAGTGATGTTGAACATTCTGATTGTTTATTGTTTGTCAGATGGATATTCGTGATGAAATAGCACTCGCAAATGCTTCAAACCAGCCTATTGATGCAGTTCCGCTCAATGCTATTCCGCCTGGTATGTTAATGCATCCACCTGTACCACATGTGGTATATCAGTGTTTTGATGTGTGTGATTTCATGATTTTTTTGATTATGTTATGCATTTTGTACATATATCTGATGTGTTTATACTTGATAATTATGGAATTAGTTGAATGATTCAATATGATGTTTTGTAAGTTCTTAAGGGATTTAATGAGATAGTTTGTTTGTTGTATTTGACGATTTTGTATGTTGAATGTGGTATTTTGTGTGTATTTTTCATAGATGTTGAAGTTAGTCCTGTTTCAGAATCAGATTCGGATGTTAGTCAATCACTAGAAGGTTAATCTTGTGTTTTTTATTTTTGTTAATTCTTTGTTGGTGCCACCTGTTTATAAATTAATTGTAAAGGATAATATTACTTTCAGTTATCGGTTCGTTGCCTTTTTTGGATGTGAGTCAGCTAAAGGTTTATAATAGAAGAGGTAAACGCTTTTAATAAAACTTGTGTTGATGTTGGATGTTATGACATTTGAGTACCTTATTTTGTTATATTTTTGTTCATGTATATGTTGCTTGTTGTTTTAATTTTTTGTTTGTTGTTGTGTGTTTGTGGTTTGTGTTTGTTATTGCTACTGCTTGTGTTTTGTGATACCACATATGGTATCATGTATTACCACATGTGGTATCATGTATTACCACATGTGGTATCATGTATTACCACATGTGGTATCAAGTATTACCACATGTGGTACCATTTTTTGTCTTGTGTTTCTGTCCAATTACTTAATTATTTATTATACTAATTTATGTGTCTTGTGTTACATTTTATTGCAGTGGGAAAGGGTGCTCCATCTAGACTTACTATCTCTCAATACCTGAAACAGAAGCAGAAAGAGGGGGCTGCAGCTCCTAAAGCTGTAGCAGCCGTAAAAAAGAAGAAACTCTCAGAGTTGAACACTGTTCCTCAGTCACCTTCTAAGGTGGGTTTGACTAAAGCTAATGCTTCCAGAGTTCACCAACCCATTAAAGAAGTGGAGCCAAAGGACACAAGTCAAAAAACAAGTGATGAAGCGAATAAAAAAAGAAAACATGCAGATGAGCAAAAGAAGGAAGAAAATGAGCTTAAGAAAAAGATAGCTGATGAAGAGAAGAAGAAAAAGCAGGAAGAGGATGAGAAGAAACATAAGGAAGAAGAAGCAAGGAAACAGAAGGAAGATGATGAGAGGAAGAAAAAGAATGAAGAAGAAGAGAGGAAAAAGAAAGAGGAAGTAGATAAGAAAAATAAGAAGGAAGATGAGGAGAGGAAGAAAAAGAACGAAGAAGAGGAGAAGAAGAAAAAAAAATTTGAAGAAGAAAAGAAGCGGAGGTTAAAAGATGCACAAAAATCAAGTGTTTCAAAACCTGTTGGAAAGAAGAATGAGGGAAAGAAGAATGAGGGACCCCCTAAAAAAAGACCTTTCCAGAGTCTGAGCGATGTTGAAGTTGATTTGCCAGAAAAGAAACAGAAATCAAAGGTATCGAAGGCGAAGGTATCGAAGAAGCGTGTGAAAAAAGATGTAGATAAAGACTTTAAGATCGAGGATGCCATTGAAGATGATTCTGAAGAAACTTCTAAAGTTCCTTCTGTTCGTGTTCGCTCTACTGCACAATCGCTTCAAAATGCTACTATGCGTATGAGTGTCGAACAGGAGGTTAGACTTAAGGAGATGGGTTTCGGCAGTTTCATTAAGTTCCCTCTTAATGGTCTTCCAGGTACTCATTTTTAATTGATTATATATATTTATATACACACATATATATATATAGATAGATAGATATACATTTTATATAAAGTTTGTTGAATATGCTATTTTTTTTCAATGCCAAATGTTATACTTCTGATTAATGCTTGTTGTATTATATACTACCACATGTGATACTTATATGTAACACAAGTTTCAATTCCGGTTACCACTTGTGGTATTATATACTACCACATGTGATAATGATACTTACCACATGTGGTAATGATTAATACATGTGGTAATGCTTAAACAATTTTGACTCTGTCTTACCACTTGTGGTATTTTTTACTACCACGTATTGTATTGATATTTTAACACATGTGTTAATGATTATATTTGCAGGTAACTTAGGTTACTTTCTTCTTGATAACCTTGATCTTGATTCGATGGAGTTGAAGTTTAGAGATGTATGTTTGAAAGTCACTCCTGAAGCTGTTCACGATGTTTTTGGTCCTCCTAATGGTGGTATTCCGGTTATGTCATTACCGAACATGAATCGTGATGACCCGTGTTTGGCAGCTTGGTTTAAAGATTATCCAAAGTTTCCAAAGGAACTGGTCCGTGCTGCTGATGTCTGCAAAAATATTGTTTCTTCAAAGATCGACAACTTCTATTTTAGACAGAAGTTTCTGATGTTGTTTGCAAACACAATGGGTTGTTGTTACAGCAATGGCGCGTTCATGGCACATTTTTTGTTTAAGCTTAGTGAAGAAGTTGAAGTTGACAAGCTAGATTGGTGTGGGTTTGTTATTGATTGCTTGAAGAAATGCACAGAGGCGTGGAAGAAAGACAAGAAACAGTACTATTGTGGTCCAATTACATTTCTGATTGTATGTTATTATATTTCTTTCTTTTTCTTATGCATGTTATTTTATATGTATATCTGGTTTTTGATTGAGATGTAATCTTGTTCTATTATTTTTTTTGAAATCTACAGCTTTGGTATCTTGATCATGTGAGATCTACTAAATGTGAAGTTGTACGTCGCCGCTCGATCATAGGTAGTTGGACCACAAGTATGATGAAATGCGTTCAGAGTGAAGAACTTGATATTGGATCGTTTGGGACTTTGGAGTTTGCTGGTGTGTATGACCCTGCTGTTGCACTTGAAGATGAAGGTTTTATCAGTTTAACTCAAGATCACGACCAAGGTGCAGATGTAAGTACGCTGGTTTGTAATTTATATTTTTTTTCCAACTGTTTTTATGAAAAAAAAATTTATTATCACATGTGGTAATGCATAATACCACATGTAGTAATTTTTTTGTTTGATTTTTGAATATGTAAACGTATAGGATGATCTCGATACTATTTGCAAGCTGCTGGAGTCTGTGAAGAAGACTCAACTTGTCATTGAGAAGAGGATGCATGATGGAATTAAAAAATATCCTGCTGATTCACGGTTTGTGGAGTTTGGATGCAAGTTTGATGAAGTTTTTAGGAAGCGTGTTTATCGTGAAGTTGATGATGACAAAGAGGATAGTGAAGATGATGTAAAAGAAGATACAGAAGATAAGGGTGGTGATAATGCAGGAGGCAATGATGGAAAAGGCAACAATGCTATTGGTGGAAATGAAGGTCAAGGTAAATATGGCAATGGTGGAGAAGCGTCAAATGTTGTCGAAGCTGCTGGTTGTGAAAGATTGTACTGCGAGATGGAAGACGCAATTATCGAGGTTTTTGATATGCATACATTTTTTCATTTTCACCCATCACAATTTTCTTTTCCTGATCCACCTATACCATCTAATATGCCTACGTCTAGTACGTTACCTACGTCAATTACCTTAGATAGTCTCGAGTGTCCTAACTTTTCCCTTGGTCTAAGTCAGGAGTTGGAGGGTCTTCCGGGGAACAGTGGTTTAGATGTTCGTGATAAGGATGAATTTAAGCCATCGGTTTTTGCTTTCTCGCGCTACATGAATGCCAAAACGAATATTAAGAAGCATGATGAATGAGTTTAGACTCTCAAATTGGCTATTTGCAATGCTAGGTGACAAATCGTAAGTTTACTTCTGCATTTTTACTTTCTTTTTTAAAGTATTAGTGTTTTATGCTTGTTGTTCCACATGTGGTATCTCATCTTATCACATGTGGTAGATTCAAACTCTAATATATTTAAACAGAATACCACATGTGGTAACTCATTGTATCACATGTGGTATTGTTGTTTTAATTTGATTTCTGTATTTTTTTCCCTACCATTGGTTCTCATGACTTATATGTTTCATGCTCATTTTGTAGTGACATTATTTTTGATAATGGATATGGTACTTTTGCCCTTCGTGAAGACTTTCAAACTCTTGCACCTCATTTATGGGTTAGTGGTACTATCATTGATGTCTGGGCTGCTGTGTTGAATCATGAAGAAAGGGCTAACAACTCGAGCTCGCCTACAAGACTTTTCTTTCCGACATCAATGTTTGTAAGTTCTGTTAAGAACCCCACAATAACAATATTTTTTATAGATGCTTTTTTTGTAACTAATTTTTTTTTAATCTGTTAATTACATATTTTTATGTTAATTAGCTTGATAATATATTCAAGTTGGAAAACACTGAAAGGCTTGAATCTTTCCAAACCTCCCTGCTTGGTTGGGTGAAAGAAGATTCTGAGTTGACATCGTTAAGAAACGTTGAAATGGTAACCTATCGTATTCATTTTGTTAATACCCTTGTATCTATTTTGATTATGAACTGTATCATAGGTGGTACTAGGCTTTTACCACATTTGGTATTAGACATTACCACATGTGGTAATATGAGATACCACATGTGGTATTATGTATTACCACATGTGGTATGTAAGGCTGTATCACATGTGAAACTTAGGAACAATACACTTTTGCATATTGATTTTATTTATGACATATCTGACAGGTTTACTTCCCAATATACCGTTCTCATCACTATTATCTGTTGGTGTTCAATCTCAAGAAGAAGACCTTTATGATTCTTGATAACAGTGCTGCAAAAGTTGATTACGATGCAAAATACAAGGCAATTTGTGATGTGGTTGTAAGTAACATTACATGTTATATATTATTATTCTTTTTACATAGTTGATGTTTGTTAATTAAGTTTGAATTTTTTTCCTTTAATTTTATTTGTAGAAATCTGTTTTCGTTGAACATCTTCTTGAAGTTAAACATCCTGCCGCTGCAAAACTTTCGACGTTAGATAGGGCTACAGTGATGAATTTGAAATGGAAGACTTTGGAAAATGATCGTGATTGCGGAGTTTTCGTCATGCTTCATATGGAGCAGTACTGTGGTCAGGTTTCTAGCAAATTTGATTGCGGACTCAGTAAGGAAGGTCGGTCACAAGAGATGCAACTTCTTCGATTGAGAATCAAGTATGCAACAAAAATCTTACTGCATGAATTCAACATTCACAAGGACATGGTTCACACACTTGTTGAGGAGTTTAGGCATACTTACACGCAAGAACTAATCGAGAAGCAAATCAAGAAAGCCATCAGAAAACACCTGGATGAAGAAAGCAGTAGGAAGAACTCAACTGGAGAAATTGAAGACAATACCGAGGCTACTGCAGGAAAGTAGTCTGTTAATGTTTGTGATGATATGAATTTAATGATCAAGTACAGTTATATGGGTTATGTTTAAGTACGGTATTATGGTAAAAGTACATTTTGTATGTTGAAAGTACAGTTTTATGTAATCTACTTTTTTTATGGTTTTATGTTCAGTTTTTTTAAATGTTTTCATGTGTATGTCTTTTCCTTGTTTTAACCAACTTCTATGATATTATTAGATTCAATAACACATGTGGTACCTTATAGTATAACATGTGGTACATCATTTTATGTAAAGTACTTTTTGTGGTAGCAACTACCACATATGGTAACAACTAGTACCACATGTGGTACTGAGTAGTACCACATGTGGTAGTGAATTGTACTATTACACATGTGGTAAATGTGCATATTACCACATGTGGTAGTGCATAATACCTCTTAACTTAGTATCACTTGTTGTACCTCTTATTAAGACATGTGGTATCTCAATTTTTGTAAAGTATTATTTGTGCTAGCAACTACCACATATGATAACAACTAGCACCACATGTGGTACTGAATAGTACCACATGTGGTAGTGTATATTACCACATGTGGTAGTGTATAAAAACTAATTGTACCTCTTATTATCACATGTTGTACCTCTTATTAAGACATGTGGTATCTCATTTTTTGTAAAGTATTATTTGTGCTAGCAACTACCACATATAGTAACAACTAGTACCACATGTGGTAGTACATAAAACCTAATTGTACCTCTTATTATCACATGTGGTACCTATTTGTATCACATGTGGTACCTTGTGATTTCTGTAAACACAGTAACACATTTCACATATTATGTACAATAAAACACTATATGCTATAAACAATTATCAGATTATTATAGTTCTAAAAAATAAAATATCCATAGTAAACTAAATCATCTCTCAATCTAATAACTTCAGATTATTGAAATTAACTTTAAGAAATATATAAAAAAAATATTCAAACTCTTCAATTGCCATCCTGCCCTCCTTGTTGTGCATATTCTGTTTCCCTTTCTTTCTCTTCTGCCTGTTTTTTAGCTTCTGCTTTCTTCTTATCACATGTTTGTCTATTATGGTCAGCTTCTCCACACTTTCCGCACTTTTTCTTACTTTCTATTCCCTTCTCTTTCGAACTCTTCAACCTTTTGTCTCTTCCGCAACCTTTATATCTTAACGCATCTGGATTTTGAATTTCAATAACCGTTGGCTTTGTAACTCCATGTAATTTCTCAATTATATCAGTCTTGTTTGCAGGTTCAACTTCAGATGTGGATGTCTCGATATCTGTCTTGATCTTCTTTAGTGTATGCACGAAATCCCCAAGCTTCTCTTCGTTATTCCCTATCAACTTCATGCACTCATCAAATGTTGTTGTTGCTTCATTCGATAGTTTGTCATATACACTTGTCTCTGTGACCCTCTTTCTTTTCAACTCAGCTGGTATCAAATTCTTCATCCAACGTCGTAAGACATATTGTTTTGGTATATATTCAATATTCCTATTTTTGAATACACAAAAAATATGTCTACACATGAATCCTCGACGAACAATCTTTTTACAGCTACATTCAACTGTACCATTTTCTATCTTGTAAATCACCTTAACTCATGTAAAAAGAAAGAAGCAAGTAAACTAGTCAGATTCACATAATAGTTTGTATCACAAGTGGTAGCTCAAAATACCACATGTGGTAATGAATGATACCACATGTGGTAGTGAATAATACCACATGTGGTAGTGCATATTATCACAGGAGATACCACTAGCTGCAACATGTGATACGAAGACAGAGTCAAAGTTGATAATTTTTGTGAAACACGTTTTCAAAGCTAATTTACCTTATAATCATATGTAATTGGAGTCTTGTCTTCTGGCCATAATTCAACCTCCCAGTCCTCACTTGCAAGTTTTTCCTTGTCTGTAAAATCCCTCTTCTCCTTAATAATATACTCTTGACATCCTTCATCCGTTTGTAACTGATGTATTAAACATGACCATAGTGATTTCACTATCTCTATTTGCACAAGATTAAATATCTCACGTGTGTATATCTGTACAGCATGCCTTTCAATTTTCAATCGTGTTGCAAACTTTGGAGTTGTTTCTGTCGACTTTTTATCTAACACCTCTTGTGTATACCTCTGCTTCTCCATAGATGTTTCAAAACACATCATAAAGTTCACAAGTGTTGTCATTTTCTCCAAGAAGTTTTCGAAAAACAAATGCTCACTCTCTGATCTAGAGGTGGTTCTCATTAGTCCACACAGATCCATATCTTTGAAATAAGCTGGTATCCATGTTGACCTAATATCATACAGTTTGTTCAACCACTTGTGGTTTTGTAATTTGAAATCTTGTAACAATCTCACCCACTGTTCTTCAAATTCTGAAGGTGTAATGAACATGTTCCAGATAATTTTGTGGAATCGTTTCTTGAAGTCACTGTTTTCAAGGATGTTTCCACAAATCTGCAATTATCAAGATACTAAATATCACATGTGGTACAGATAATTATCACATGTGGTACTGCCTATTACCACATGTGATAATATTTTATACTAACGTAGTAAACATCGTACCTTGTTTGGTAGTTTGTCCGTGATGTGCCACATACAAAGTCTGTGTCTTGAATCAGTAAGAACTTCAACTACAGCAGCCTTCATGGACTTGTCTTGATCTGTAACGATGATTCTTGGTTGCACTCCAAAAGTTTTTACAAATGCTCTAAGCAGCCATTTGTAAGAGTCAGTCGTTTCATTACTCAACAATCCCGCACCAAGTGTCACACATTTCCGATGGTTGTCAATCCCGGTGAAAGGGACAAACATCATATTGTACCTAACATTTTTTTGCAAATTAAAGTTTTTACTGGTTATGTATGCATAACATGGAAACAAAAAACATATAATACAATGTGATACTGTTTGTATCATGTGTGGTAGTATCTGGTATCACATGTGGTAGTTACTACCACATGTGGAATAAAGTCAGATTGAGCCTTTTTATATATATATATATATATATATACATGCACTTACTTGTTGGTGCGGTATGTAGCATCAAAGGAAACTATATCTCCAAATTTCTTGTAGTTTGCCTTTGCTACCTCATCAGCCCAAAACATAGCGTTCAACTTACTGTTGACGAGTTGATACTCAAAGGAGAAGTCTCTTACGTACAATTTAGTACTTTTCATCTTATTTATTATCATCTGTGCATCACTGGCTCCGATGTAAGCATTGATGTCTCTTCTAAAATTCTTGAAGTCTACTACCATGCCATTCACACAGTCGTACGAACCTTTTAGACCCTTTAATATGTTATGAGCCTTTGTTGGACCAATATTTAACATTCCAAGTTTGAAGATGAAATGTTGCTCCGGATACGATAACTGCCTTGCTTTTCTCAACATATGTTTATGATCCTGTCGACACATCATGTGGTTGTGTGTTTCCTCAAAAACAGTTATTCTATAACTTGTTGTACTGCCATGTATCAACTTCACTGTGATTCGAGCTTTTCAACCTGTTATTTTAATATTCGAACTCCTTTTAGGTTTTTCAATTTCTTCTTCTTCCACTAGCGTGTCTTGTTGGAACTTTTCTGGATATCCGGCCTTACTATACACATAGTGCTTCTCACATATGGTTTTTCTAGCATCACTCTTCCTCTTCTGTGTTGATTTCCTTACCCCAAATCCACCGCTCAGTCCGTATCGTACATAATAAAGATATGCTTGTTGAAGGCTGTGAAAGACTTGTCCTACAAAAGGTTTTTCTTCTTTCGGGGCTTGCGGTACCCAAACAGTACTTCCAGCAGGTGTTTGAATCTCTGTTAACATTAGTAGAGTAGTGGTGGGTGTTTTTTGTAAACCTGAAAAACAGTAGTGTAAATTATCATAAGTGGTAGTGTACTGTACCACATGTGGTAATGTCTAATACCACATGTGGTAATACGAGATTTCATAGTTTGCATTATAACACGTCATATTTTAGCTATTACCATATGTGGTATAATTCAGTTTGATGATTTTGTATGATAACGTTTACCACAACCTACTACCATATGTGGTAGGAACTAGTTTCTCTAATTTCATATCTTACCGTTTACCACTAGCTACCATTCAGTTTTCATGTAAGTACTAGCTATTACCACATGTGGTATAAATCAGTTTTCATTATTTTTTCATACCTGTTGCTTTTGTTGTTTCCGGCTGTTTTACAACTTGTTCAAATCCTTCAATTTCAACCATCTGCGATCATGTGAATCAATTTTAGCGTGAAAATCATTCAATACCACATGTGAATCAATTTAACGAATCATTACTCAAACCTTAGAATCAGTAGAATCAAATAAAAAACATGATTGCGTGATTGCGAATCACAATACAGATACGAAATCATAAAAAATGTGAAAACCTTTATTAATTTTACGTTTCGCACTTTCGTAATCTACGTAATTGAAAAAATTAAGATGAAATCTGTTGAATGCAGTACAAATCGATCGTCTGTTTACGAAATTGATGCGAATTAGTGATGATCGTACCTTCGATTTGGTGATTTTGTTTGAGATCGTCGATGATTTCTCAAACCCTAGCTCACGTACGAGTCGTATCTCTGTGATCGTTATGATTTCTGGTATGAAATATTACAGTATTATTTAATTAAATGAGGAATTGACAAATGACGAAAATACCCCTCCAGATTTGATGTATTTGGACGGTCAAGATGCATTCTTTCATTCTTTTTGGATTTGCTGTACTTAAATGAACGCATCTCTATATTAATAAAAGTTTATGGTTTTGTTAACATGTACCCTTGTGACACACGTTAAATCACATTTAATGAAGTTAATTTTTTTTAAATATTATCATGTTCATTTAATATTCATTAATTCAATTCAATGTTTACCTTTTTGTTAATGTAACTTAACGTGGCACCATGGGGCACACGTTAACAAAACTCAATAAATTAATATTAATATTTAATTAATTAGATGATTTATAAATAAATGCTAATTATCTTTTAAAACTCTAATTAAAGTCGTAACCCATACAATCAAAGAAACAAACGGATCTTTTTATCTCAAAAAATAAAAATTTTATAACATAAAAAGTTATAGCCCACGTTGTCGAGGGTCTTCACCTAGTTATATAAAGTAAGAGATCAAGTTTTATTCCTTGTTAAATGTATATAAAATAACTACGAGTTAATAATGGTTTAATACTCAAAGTTTCACTTTTTCATTTTAACCACTCAAATTTTTCCCTCATGATTGAATCTTTCAAGTTTGCATTGACTTATTGATTTAACCCTTCAAAGCAGAAATCATTATGAAAGATAAACTTTAGGGATTAAACCATCAAAATTTTAAAGTATGATCAAATTTTAGGTTTAAACCATCAAAATGTTGAAAATTCAAGGATTAAATCATTAGAAAAAAAATTAAGTGGTTAAAACGAAAAAATACAAAACTTTGGGGATTAAACAATTATTAACCCAATAACTACTACTCGTCTATCTACATATAAAACAAAGATTTTTCCTTGATTTTTAGACATGTCACATCATAACATTTCCTTTTATTTAGAGTTTCCTAATTTGTTACATCATCATATTATTTTTCTTAAAAATCTTAATTAATAATTATTAATAATACTGTTATTTATCAATTATACTTTTTTATAATAGTTTTAAAATTCCTCTATTATATTTAATATATAACAATTTTTTACTTACATAAAAAAAGATTCATTTTCTAATACATATCTTATACATTGCAATTACAAATATTATCATTATCAACTACTATGTTCTAAGAAAATTAGTTTTAATAAAGATATATAAAATTGATTATTTCCTGTAATTTTAGTAATAAATTTTTAAATTTTAAACTTTCAACAATATTAAGATACAGTTGAATACCTAAAAAAATATATGATTAATTTTTATTTTTTAATTACATTAAATTGCATAGGCTCAACAAATGTATTAAAACTTAACAAAATAACTTACAAATTAATTTAATTGTATTATTGTAACACCCATCCTTTAAAACAATCATTAAAGTATAAATTATTATGGAAGCGCTATATTATTATATATATTTCACAAAACCTTGCCAGAAATTTACACAAACATTTATACAAACCGTTTTCTACTAAGTTAAATACATTTAACTTGTTTCCAAACCGGGTGCTACATTTTACAACACATTATTTATAATCAACTTGATCAGAGTCGCAAGTTTCAAACATTCCCATCATCAAATTCTCCTTCCTGACTACCCACATTATAAACATAACTTGCAGGAAGTAAATTGAGGGATTAGCACAAAGCTAAGTGAATGGATAATCAACTACAATTCAATTTAGCTAGCAATTTGTTCACAACCAATAATGTAACAAATATCGTCAAGAGGAACGGTGGTTCCTAAGGACCCTGTGCCGGGTGGCCCTATCAGAACA
This sequence comes from Pseudognaphalium luteoalbum, assembly GCA_963422505.1. Classification (NCBI taxonomy): domain Eukaryota; kingdom Viridiplantae; phylum Streptophyta; class Magnoliopsida; order Asterales; family Asteraceae; genus Pseudognaphalium; species Pseudognaphalium luteoalbum. Next base: position 116,885,721 of record OY730196.1, on the reverse strand, counting down.
CTTAAATCAACTGTAGGCCATAACAGTGATTAACCGCTAACTCATTGCTAATACTCATCAACACATGTACACAACCCTGTGTTGATCAACAATAGCAATCAAGTTCAACCAACAATCTAGTTGACCTCTGGATTTAATCAAGCCAACATACAAGCTAATCAATCAACCAATCCAATGGCATATCATTTCAAGATAATCATTCTATCAATAGTAATCCTATAATTACTGATTGAAAATCAAACTAACACAACCAAACCAAATTGTGAGTTTCAAATCCACTCACCGATACCTCCAGAGTCGCTACACTCAGTTGCTAATCACTGAGCCTTTGGAGTATCTGAAACATTACATAATTCATAATTAGTAACTTGTATAAATAACTATCATATACAAGTAATAACAACATTACTTTATTTCAAACACAAGTATCTCTATACTATATATATATATATATATATATAGTATACACTTAAGCTCACAATTCATCACAATCATCAAAATACTACAGACAAACGCGATCCAGGGTATACATGAGCAGGATCGCGTTCCTCTTTAGGAAAGTTTCTGTTACCAAAATACACTAGGCAACGCGATCAAGAACAAAGGGATGGATCGCGTTCCCCTTTGTAAAATCCACTTTTACCGTTTTGTACTAAGCAACGCGATCCTAGAAAATAAGGGGCTGGATCGCGTTCATCTTTATTAAACTTTCTGTAACAAATTTGCACTTGGCAACGCGATCCAGGTGAATGCTTGGGATCGCGTTCCCAAGAACAAAACTCATCCATCTTAATTTAAAACTGAGGAACGCGATCCAGGCTAGAGTTCTGGGATCGCGTTGAGCTGTTCTTCAGCTCAAGAACAAACCTGCAACTACACAGCTCGAACCAAACTCACAAATTCACATCTTTTGCATACAAATTCATACAAACAACGAATTTAACTTCAAATAAACATCCTACCATATGTAGCAACTTCAACAACATCAATTACAACATATATCATCAATCAATTCACTTAGGTACATATTCGACCTAATCTCACAACACAAATTTATTAACAAATACTACACTTACACTTGTAGAAGATGATGATATCTAAAAGGATGAAGACTTCCAGAATTCAGCTCCAATTTAATATGTCTTAATCACAATTCTAGCAAGTGTTTAAGTATTTGAAGTTTTTTTAGAGTTTGAGCTAGCAAGTGATGTGAACTATTTGGAAAGGATGACACAAAAGAGGGGGTCGGCCTCTTTAAACCGACTCACTTTATTCGGGTATTTTATGCCCGTCTTAAATCTATTATCTGGAACTTAATTATTACTCGCAAAAAATCTATTTTATTGTACTGTCAACTTAAGTAAATTAGAACAATCACCAATTTACTATTCACAATAAGTCCTGAGACCTATTTATCTAAATTTCATGACAAATAATAATATCAATTAATTTCGCACATAATTAAATAATCAATTAAAAATAGAAAATTACCAGACTCATCGAGAGGATGTTACAATTATGTATTCAAACTTAAACATAATAGCGTACAACCTAATTTAATAGTATGGTATAAATGGTCAACTAATTTAATAGTATTATATAAATGGTCCTGCATCGCACAGGCTCATTGCTTAGTTTTATATATAAACTAAAATTTTTTTAATTACCTATTAAAGCATATTATTTTAGTTAACGATTATGTGTTATTCAAACTCTTGAACATTGTTTGCAAAGAAGTTTGTTTTATAACTTTATGCTGAAAAGTAAAGGAATAATATTTATGAAAAATATTATTGATGTAAATGTAAAGTAACTGGCAACAACACAAATTAATTGTGATATCGATAACACTAATTATATGCCCATTAATATTTTCAGCTACTTACAAATTACTATATAACTGCACTTTTCAAACGGTAGTGCATCGCACGGGCTCAATGCCTAGTAAACGTATAAAGAGTTTAAATAGATTTGAAAGAGTAATTATTTATTATCACATATGATTAATTTGCCAATTTTATCACTATCACCATTATAAGTATTAAGTTATATACTTAATTTCTGTTTGCCTTTTCTTAACTGGTCTATTTCTCAAGATATTTAGCGAAAATGATAATTAAAAAAATTGAGTATTTGAGCCATCCACTAGAGTCGCTCCATATTTCAATGGAGCACGACCGCACCCCCCACAAAGTCCAACATCGCCGGGTAAATCACCTTCATCGCACATATCACACCGTTCGAACCGAAACTCTCATCGACTAACCATTAACATTAATTGTGGGTCATGCGCTTCCGGAAAATGATAATTATATATATTGATAATAGTACGTTCTTTTCATTTTCGTAATTAAGTTTTATATTAAAAGAGTTTCACCAATGAACTGAATCTCTAGCGGCCCCCACCAAACCATCTATGGGAGAGGTAATTTGCATAACCATTAACCAATTAAGTAGTTGAGTACGAATTAGTAGGTAAAGCTTTCTCCCTTTCAAATTTTTAGGTAAAGGGGAGATTCCCCGGTAAATATTATGAAATAATAAGTGTTATAAGTATAATATAGTGAAGACCACAGAACTTAACCTAACTTATGAGACTAAGGCATACATATGACCAACGTATATCTCAAATTCTCAATGAACATATAGGGTACTTGGTTCTCTATGTCTCAATTAACCTCTCTATTTTGGCTAAAAAACACAAAATGTTTGCCAAGTTGGTCATAAGGAGCCTTCTTGCTATACATTTGCTAGACATGAATGGTTGAGTTCTGATCGATGCTTGAATCTTGATCGCATTTGATCTTTTAAAGTGGAGTTGAATCTAAATCATAAACATGAATCCTAATTAGACTTATTGGGGAACCCAATTAAGTACTGTTAAACTTAGATAAAAGTAGTTATAACTTTGTTTAATACAAAACCAACATCTACCATTTGCACGAAGTCTTGATTGTTAGTATAATGTTTAGACGTACTTTCGTAATATTTCGTGCTTAGAACGTGTCACATGTTTGATGTGTAGGTCTACTTACAACACTGATATGAAATGTCCATGATTTATCATTTAGCTAAAAGTGATATCACATTTAAGTCTAATATTAAATACGACATTGGTCCATTTTGTTAGATGCACGAAATTAGTTTGTCTATTCCATTGTCCTCCCTACTAACACCTATATATTTTTATCACCATTTTCTTTTTCTTTTTTTGTAACCGCAAAATACCTTGACTGCTATCAAATTACTAAGAGCAAAGGAAAGTACATGGTATTGGATTGAAGTATTATTAAGCCACGTATGTATCTCTCTTGATAATTTGGTATTTCTTAATCTTTATACGTATTACGTATGTATGTCACATATTAATATATTATTATTATTTTTTATTTTTTTGTAGTTGATAAGTTGATTAAAATTTTGTGACGGAATATGTGATGCACCTAATCATGGCATCATTAACTCTTCCCAGCTAATGCTTTCATTCATTTTAATGTTATTTGGTTTGTAGGACCAACACGTTGATGTGACAACACAATATTGAATCTATTGATCGTCAAAAGAAGTAAAGAACCTTTGCAACTCCAACCTCGACAGATGGATTTTAAACTTATACGGAGTTTTTATTATTATTATTTTATTATTTTGTTCTTTTTAGAATGTTTATGTAATCGTAACCCCGATCATAATTTTAAAAAAAAATGTATAGTAGAAAAAGAACCTAGTTTGCAAATATAAAAATATTCTCATGGGCCCATGCAACCAGGTTCTTTTCTTGTATATGAAGACAATGCATAACAAGGCCCAAGAAAGTAATAGCTTCGGCCAACTCCTTATTTGGGTTAACAGAAATCTGACCAATAAGGCCCGTTTAATCTTCAAGTAAACTTGGAGCATGTTACCATTATCTGGCATTCTGACCGATAAAGCCCGGTTATTCTTCAAGTAAACTTGCAGCCTGTTACCATTTATTATACATATACACCACCAAGGCATTAAAAATTGTATAGTCGTATTATTATACATATACACCACCAAGTAGTGGTGTACAAATCATGTATGATGATGTATGTATACATTTAATTTTGTGTATTTACTAATTATACTACTCGTATTATACTCATTTCCGGTAAAAGTTGGAAGAAAAAACTTTGGTTTGTATAATAAGTGTGTAGCATATTTATACACGACAGTACAATTTTACAGGTGTTACTGCCCATAGTAAATATGAAGAATGCTAGACAAAACTTAGTTAAACAATTTTACAAAATCACTTCGACATGTGAGAGTAGGGGGCTGTTCACTAATCAAATAAAATCGAATTATCCATTTGAACAATTTGGATTGGACCATATGGTTTAGATTTCAGATAAGTTCGGAACATAATCAAAATTGTTATTTTGGATTGATAAATCTCAAACCGAAATGTGATAACTAAAACTTATATATGGTGAAGATGATGCTTATTCACTCATTTAAAGTTGTACAAATCAAACTTAGTAACTATTTTGCATATTTTCGTTATCATATCTTACGTATTTGCAATATACATTTCTATTTGAGTGTATACGGATAATTGAAAACCAAACCTCGAAATCAAACCAATCCATGCAAATAGTAATTCAGATGGACAAATTTCTTATATTTTAATTATAAGTCCAGCAATCCTCATCATTTTATTTGACTTGGATATTATTTACAGTTAAAAAGACTTGAACCAAACTACAGCCCAAAAAAATAAAAATAATAAGGAACAGATCTCCTACCTATGAGGCCATGAATCTATGGTCATATTCAGAACATCGAATCTCTACAACTCTACTTACCTTAATATTTAAGCATCCTTAACGCAATTTAAGCAACCTGCCCATGTTCATGCAGAAATACCTAACAATCACACAAACTGGTTGACCAAATCTGAGTTTACTTTGGCCAACACACAAGCAATTCAACTTTAGTGTAACATTTAAGTTAGGCTCAAACTCACCATGTCACACTTTTTCCAGTTACCAAAAAACCCATATGAAAATAAATGCAAATCCCTCCTCCTGTATATATTCCAAGGTCAAAATAGTCCATTCAACCCCTCCCAACCTTCCTTGAAGGATGTAATTAAAAAGTCCATCTAGTAGACTGAATAGCACGAAACTGACTACAAAGCATGATTTATATCACAACTCTCTCACAAGTTCTAATCGCACGATCATAACCTTTCCGGAATCACGTTTTTCGATATGCCAAAGTCAGGAAGGGGCGGGAGGTTCATCATTTCATCTTTCCTATTCATTGCGTTTCTATGCACTATAGCTTCCATAAATGAGATCCGATTTGATCATTTATTTAGATTCAGCAAATGTGCACTCTCTTATACTTCTTATAATGATTCATCTTTAGAAGACTCAACACTACCAATCAAGTCTTCAAAAGACGAGATTCGTGTCCTTCTCGGGATTCTAACACTCCCGGACCACTACCAACGCCGCCACTTCCTCCGCCTAGCTTATGGAACTCAGTCAGTACTCGGAGGAAAAGTTGATGTAAAATTTGTTTTCTGCAACCTAACAAAAGAAGACCAGAAGGTCTTAGTGGCACTCGAGATTATGCGATATGATGACATCATCATCTTGAATTGCACAGAAAATATGAACAAAGGTAAGACTTACACTTATTTCTCGAGCTTGCCAGATATGTTTGATAACGAGTCGAGTGGGTCCTACCCGCCATACCATTATGTCATGAAAGGTGATGATGATGTGTATTTTCGGCTCGGAAATTTAGTAGAGTCCCTGAGGCCTTTACCAAGAGACGATTTATATTACGGGTATACTATACCGTGTAATCAAATGAATCCTTATGGGCATTACATGGCGGGAATGGGATATTTGATATCATGGGACACGGTAGAGTGGTTAAGGAATTCGGATATCCCGAAGAATCATCTAGAAGGACCGGAAGATAAAGTTTTTGGAGATTGGTTGCACCGGGGTAGTCGGGGAAAGAATCGACACAATGCTAAGTGGTCTATGTATAATTATCCGGAACCACCCAATGGGTGTACACATCAACTTTGGCCAGATACAGTGGCGGTACACCTTTTAAAGACACAAGAGAAGTGGATTCGCACACTACAGTACTTCAATGTCACCCAAGATCTTAAGCCTTCCAGACTGTACCATATATTTTAGGTCATATTAGTACTACTTCATAGCACAACGGCCATTTTTGCTTGATTTTCTAAAATTGAATTGTATACAATAAAGAGTCAATTTTCAGTTTATTGATAATTCTTTTTTATATGTACTGTCATCTTCTTACTCTAAGCAAAGTAGCAGTATAAATTCTAGATAACAGCATGACACTACATTGATAATGAACAAGATTGCTTTTACTTGTGCCTTCTAACAGCTTCTTTCCATGATAAATCCTTAGCTAATCAATATCCAGTTGACATACTAATGTCTCTATTAGTTTACTGATGTTTCACCTTTGGATAACTAATTTGATTGTCCAGGACTTCAGGGATATAGATAGATCTAGGGGAGTAGGGGTGGCATTTTCAACCTATTTACTTATGAATTGGTCACTTTGGATTGTGTTTTTATCTCTAATGGGTCAAAAGAGGCAACTACAAAATTTTGGCTAAAGGGGGAGCACGCCTAAAGGGTTGAAAGTGATGCAAAGTTATTGAAAGTATATTCTTATGCATACAAATATATAAGAGAAAATCACAAAAATATCCAATCACCACACCCCTTTTAACAAACTAATCCTTTGACTAACCAATTTAACAAACTAATCCACTTTTTGGCGCCGGGTGGGCGCCCCTGGTGCCCCACCCTTAAAAAACGCACCACGTGGGGTGATTTATTAATATTTAATAGTGGGGCGCCGGCGATCCACGTGGGGCACTTGAGGCGCCGGTCTCACATGCTGGCGCCCTGGTGATAATTGTGCAAGCTTTTTCCACGTGGCGCCTTTTAAAAGGTGAAGCACCCCACGTGGCTAGTTTTTTGAGGGTGGGGCGCCTGGGGCCCACTATTATTGTAATCTCCTAGATGATTTCTTAAACATTCAGATTATTATTGTAACAGAAATGTTTTGGAAATCATAATTGACTATAAACCCACCATCATCAACCCTTCCTATTTTGAGAGACTAAAAAAACATAACCGTTTCCAACATGTCATCAACCCATCCATCATATACTGATATACTATTCAAAACAGAATATGTATTGATAAGTACTACAAAGACAAGCATGAAGGGGGGAGATAATTTACCATCACCATAATTATTCAGTCAAACAAATATACTGCATATCTCAATGAGTAAGCTAACATATAAGAAACTAAAATTAAATGCCATTTAACAAGCTTCATCCACAACAACAGAATATCAAGCCTTCCAGTAGATCACATTCAAATTAAATATTCCGTTCTTGACAACCCTCCTCAAAACAAGTTCAACATCAACATGTTGCTCATTTATCACCAAAAGTGATCTCATATTACGATTAATATTCAAACTTCTTCTATGCAGTATGACCGGTTGAAATCTTAGTACACAAGCCTAATTGATCAACAAAAAACTCAGAATGTACGTTAACGCGCCTTCTGTGGAAACGGATTCAAGTTAAGCAGAGATTACCTGCATACTATTTGGTAGGTTTGTCGATAGATGACTTTACATTTTCACTCACTCCAGAAGAGCTTCTTGGTTCTCTTTCTTGACGAAGGATACGAAGTTTCTCTTGAAGAGCTCTAACTCTGTCTTCAGTATTTTGTAGTTTTCGTTACCTATATGCGCACCCCCCGCACCCCCGAGACCAAATCCACCGTATACAATAAGATACGAACCCCAAACATAAGGATACGCTTCCGCATTCTCTCTAGCTTTACGGTTCTGCTAAGTACCATTCCTCTAAAACCACCAGCAGTTAACAGACTGGTGTTCGCTTGTGGATTCTCATTTCCCTTTTCCTGCTGACTTTCATTGCTCGTTTGCTCACTTGCCATATGCTTTGTGCTCAAAATAAACAGCTGCACAATACAACAAAATTAAAACTTGTTAAAATTGTTGTCTCTCATTTTTGTGTGCACATAAGCAAGGAAAATACTGGAACCTACTTATTCAATTAACGTCAACGATTCAAGTTAATTGTAAGAATCATTTGAATTTTTTGTACAAGTTTAGACTTTAGATGAACTACTTACTTATTGTAGATCACCATATCTTTTACGTGTTCAAATAATTAAGTACATACCTAGATGAACTACTTACTCATCCAAGATAACAATATGTTTTACGTGTTCAAATAATTAAGTAATTAACTATAACGTACATATCTAGATGAGAAAACAGTCCCATTTCATTCCTACTTCTCCACCGTGTGTCTTTTTTATATGATACATAAACCACTTCTAAAACCCCAATATACAAATCTATAAATGCAACCCATACCCACTGAACAGCATAGAACGTCGTAATCGTAAGACATCGTAGCATAAGCGGTGAAAGCGGTGAGGTGTTTGTGAATCACTAAACGTAAAAGTATGAATAACTTAGACCATCACAAACAAATAAATGGATCCACAATGGAACACACACCTTGAAAAATGTAAAAATAAACTTGCTGAATCTAAAATTTGTGATTACAATAGATTTTATAAAAAGGAATATCAATGAGAATTCAACTAGGAACCGGGGCAACTACATAAACCCTAGAACTCTAAAACCCTAAATCCATACACTTGATAAGAGATTCGTTCGTAGCTTATACGGAACAAAATATAGAATTAGATTAGATAGAAAACTACATGTGACCGTGTGCGAGTCGAAGATCCGAAATCAAGGTCGGAAATGATGGTGGCTGGCTGCTTTGCTAACAAATGGAAGTGGTAACGACCGTGGAGATGGTTTAACGTCGTTTAGTTACTTTGTGTTATTTGAATATTGTAAACTACACTTTGACCACTAAACTTTTGTATTCTTTCTAATTTGGCCACACGTTTTGTTTACTTCTTTTGGTTGGCATAGAACTTTTCATTCATAACAGGAATAAACGCCGTCTTTGTATTCATAGAAGCCGTTGGCAAGATATTTGATGTTTTTAATTTACTTTATTTTTTCTATTCCCTAACCGTAGTTATGACTTTTGGGCGACTAATCTACAAAGGGCAATAGCTTAGAGCACATGGAGTGGCTTACCATTTTTTCACCGTTCACCACGAAGAATACTGAACTTGAGTGTTCTCAACTCACCTTCAATGTTCTCCTTCAGTGTTCACCACCACCGTGCGACCCAGCACATTGAAGACTAGCCGTTCCTCATCTTTCTTTTTTTTTTGTTTCAAACGGTTACAAAATAAAAACTTTTTTTCTTAATAAAATAAAAAAATATTCTACAGAACACTGAACTGAACACTGAACCTTAAAGTTAACAATTTCCTCACTTTTAAGTTTCAGTGTTCAAGTTCATTATTCATTTAAACACTAAACTAAACACTGAAACTCCATCAATCACTCTTTGTGCTCTTAGCTGCACAAAAGTTAAGTTGTCTTTATTTCTCCATTTATATAACTTATAAATTAAAATATTACTATGAAATCATCATTATATATTATCTTATTACTTATAAAGGGTGTTCACTATTCAATCTTAACTTTATTAAAATTACTAAAAAATATGTAAACTACGCCTATTATATTTACTACACATTGACTTAGTATGACTTGGTATATAGAAAATCAAATAAAAATTAGAATATATTACCAAATATCTCTATTTTGATCATTAAATATGTAAAGGAGACCATATCACCAAGTTATTTTTGCCTACTTGTTCATGAGATCAATTTTTTAATTTTTATATCACAAGTAAATCAAAAGATCTCATTTTATATCATTTAGAGTAAGACTCAACTCTTAATTATTATTTTTTTTTTTTTAAGTTCCATTTTATTTTTTACAATATAAGCTTTATCAATCTCACATTTCTATCACTTTTTTTTATCAAGTATATCTCGAAACTTGCACTTTACGCACAAGCAAAATATCACTATTAACTCATCATTACAGATGGTTGACTATTGTTGAATCACTATTTACAATAAAATAATATACTCTAGCGTTGGTGCTATGATCTTTGTATTTAGTTATTTCTTAATTATTACTTAGAGCATTGTTTTATGGAATTCTTTTTTCAATGCCTTAACATAACCAACATATAATTATTTGATTTGATGCTATCATGCTAACTCAAATGATGATAGCTAGCTAGTCTACAATGAAACTGTAACATCCGTAAATCGAGCCTAGCTGTTTTATATTATTTCCTCATTTTAAATAATTATTTAAGTATTAAGAAATAGTGTTATAAGTTTAGGGTAGAAAGTGTAATTAATGAAAGTTACTGGGCCTGAATAAGTTGGGATTGCGACGCGATCTGGGATAGATCGCGACGCGATTCAGTGAGTGATCGCAACGCGATTGGGTTGGATCGCGACGCGATTGAGTCGGTTTCAGAAACAGGTTTTTTAAGTTCCACAAACGTCCATTTTCATTCCCAAAACATAACTTAAAAACACACACATATACAAGGAAAATCAAAGCTAATATCAAATTGAAGCTGAGATTTGAATTGTCTCATCATCATCATCATGTTTATCCTTCAAGTTGTAAGTGTTATTGCATATATAATAACTTGGTTTGATTTGAATTGTTAGGATAGTGATGAATATGTAAATTGATGATTTTAATTGATGTTAGTTGGTGTTAAAAAGTGTTGTTACTATATATAATCGATTAGGAAGCTGAATCATTGATTTGAGTGTGTTTTGATTCGGATTTAGGGTTGTTGTTACTGGTTCGTGGGTCTGTTGGAAATAACCAGGTTGCGACGCGACTCTCCATGGTTGCGACGCGATTAGGTAATAGTGGCGCCGTGACCACAAAAGATCGCGACGCAATGGAGTCTAGAATTGCGACGCGATTGGGTAATATTGCGACGCGATGTGGTTCTGTACAGGACTGTTTTGATTATGTTTCTTGTTTGGAATTATAGGATATATGTAAATTTCTCATATATGATGCTAAGTTGTAATTGATTGATGATAAACAGAAATGTAGATTATATATGATCATTTTTAACATGATCATAATGTAGAACTTAAAGTAGCCTAAATATGCAGCATAATGATAATTTAAGGTTTATATTATAATTTGTTATAATGATAAGGATGTAAAATCATAGTGCCTTATTGTATATACATGAATTATAATTTAGATGTTTATGAGTAATGTGAGTATGTTGGTAAAAGTCGAGTACTTTAGCTAATGGATATGAATGAGGTAAACATGTAAAATTAGTTTGTTGATATTAGGAACTTATTGTTGTTATGCGAATCATATTAAGTTCCTTGAGTTATGAATTGATGAATGGATAATTGTAAACTGGTATTATTAATATTACAACTTGATTGTTGTATCTAGTTGATACTATACTTTTGAGATATGTTGTATGATTATGAAATAAGTTGCAATTATAAATGAGATGACATAAGTGTCGGTTACCATTTGATAATTGTTTATCATGATTGAAATGATGCATTGTATAATGTGATATTGTGATAAGTTATAGCATGATATCATAAGTTCATTATTGACGATGAGTTACTAACTTGTGATATTCTGTTGTATTCTCATATCAGCAGAAGACTCAGTGACATTAGAATACTGAGTGAGATGACCGAGGTATTGGTGAGTGGACTCGTACTTTCAGTGTAATTTGGTTGTAACATATTTGGTTACAACAAGTGAACATAATTGCTATTGTGATTGTTGATTGTTGACTGTTGATTGATGAAATACACGTGTAATATGTGATGAGTCGCCTTCGGGCATTTGGTGATTTGGAGGTCAACAATTGTTGGGATGGGTTGCTACAGGTTAGTCAACATGAGATTTGTGATCATTTGTTGAAAGTAGAACTTATGTTGACTAAAGGTAGTAACCAGCTATCGGTAAATCACTGTATTGGCCTGCAGTGATTATAAGTGTCGATTGGTGGGCCATTGCGGCTGAGGGCGTCACAAGGGCCACCGATCCTCTTGGTGATGTTGTGTCAGTGTCTATGTGATATTTGCTGATAATCAGTACTGTTATGCTGAATTGTACTGATAGTAACAGGTTGACTCACTTAGCTTTGTGCTAATCCCACTATTTACCCTTGCAGGTCTTGAGATGATTTAGTTTGGGCAGGGAAGGGACTGAAGAATGTTTGACTACCGAGTTTTACTCTGATATCTGATTTTATAAATCATTGTTGTTCTTGTTGTCACATAACACCCAGATTGATAAACTATGTTTTAAAATAGTTGAACTTTTCTATTTACTAAATAAATAAATGTTTAAATTGGACTTGCGCTTCCGATATATTATATTTAATTGACAATTAAATTAAGGGTGTTATAGAAACCGAGAGATATTGTAATATCAACTAGTAAAGGATGATGATATATGTCGGGATAAAGCATGTGTTATAGAATGTTTTCAATATAGATGATGATGGTTGGTACGAAAATTTGTTAAGGAGAAGAAGGATGGCCACAAATGTCAAAAAAATAAATGAAAAAGACATGTGCTCTGCTCTTGTCGTATGCCCATTTGCAATTGGCACATAATATTGATATTGTCACCAGCCAGGCTTTAGTTCATGTTTCATGGCTTGTAGTTGTAGCTAGCACATTCTTTTGTGCAGTCCAGAAAGCATCTAGCTATGCAAAATGATTATATTATGTACGAGTCTCGTCATTAAACGTATATGTCCTACCCGATACCCCTATGTTGTGCCTAGTTTTGTTTAATTATTGTCTTCTATGGATTTGTTGATGCACAAAATGGGTGTGGTTTTGTTTTATAGTGATTTTTGCAAGTGGAACATGTCTCCCCGACGACCCCCACAACGATTGGACATAATAGTTAATACTACTACTATATTAACAGTCTTATATTAACAACCTTGATTTGAGTGGGATGTTTATACAAGAAAAACAAAATAATTAATTGGTTACTTTTTATTTAGATGAACCAATAGCATCTTCAATTAAAGCTTCTTTAAAAAAACTAAGCTTTTCTTCACATAAGGAAAAAGCTATATTTCGACAAAGTTTGATAATTCTCAAGTTATCCATGAAAAGTTTTTTTTAGATGTTTGTGTGCATGGGCGGATGAGCGGATCTGATGAACAAGGGTGGGGTGCCCGGGCCCCCATGGCCCAACAGTTATCTCTATATCTTAATGATATATTCGTTACTTTTTAACTAGCATATAGCAATTGGCCTCCAAACCCAACAAAATTAAGAAGTCAAACTACAAATTATGAATTTATAATTCCTATTATTAGTAACAGAAAATATGGAAGTCATATTAGTTAGATTTCTTGAAAATTTATCCACCTGTTTCGTTATAATATACCAAACATAAATCTAGTATGTTAGTTTGATTTACTACTTTTATAGTATTTGAACCTAAATAATAGACAATTCTTATCAAGATGTTTCAAAATTGTTATTGGTTGTCTATTGTTTAGCTTTCTTTTTTATTAGTTTGGTTAATGTATTAAAGTTATTTTTTTTGTTGTCTTTATCATCCTCATAATAAACTTGTGTAGGTTGTTAATTGTTATTTGTTAAAGAAAAGTCGTTTGGTTCTATCTAATTGGGTATGTGATAATTCCACTATCCAAATTGATAGATCCACCATAGCTATGCATTAACATGTTGTACTGTACAATCTGTAAATGCATAATTATGGTGGATTTATTAATTTGGAAGGTGGAAATATCATTAGCCATACGTTATGCTGCTTTTATGAGCTCTAAAAATTTTCGTTAATTATTTATATTTAAGGCCCTTCACGTCTCATTCTTTTGGATCCGTCACTCTTTGTGCGTATAAATTTTGAAAAGAAAAACTTTGTAAACCTTTTAGTCATCGGAAACAAAGTTTTTATAAAAGTTTTTTTATAAATGTTTTGATGTGACAACCAAGAAAGCAATTAATAGCTTTTGTTCGTTAAGATGTTATAATTCGATTTCACTGGCTTATTTTACTCAGAAAAACGAATAACAAATGAAGAAGTACAATCATGAGATCCGTGGGCCCAAGACAGACCCAATAATATTTGGGCTGTAATTAATTTTTTTTCACATTTTTAAGTTCTCAGTGACCACGGGACCGTGGCCCTAAACACATTATTATCGTTGAATAATACCCCCTCTTTGCCAATTTTATTGTTTAGTATTTCTTTTTAAAATGTTTCAATTTTATTGTCCACTTTCATAAATAGGTAAGAATAATAATGTAAAATTCTTTTATGCCCTTAATTTATATATGTAAGACAAAAAGGTATGTAAAAAGTAAAGGGTAAAATTGTCTTCTTATCAAAAAGTAAGAAAGATGGTGATGTTTTCTTAAACTACGTGTTTGTTGTCTGGGGACAATAAAATTGGGACGAAGTAAAGGGTAAAATTGTCTTCTTACCAAAAAGTAAGAGAGATGGTGATGTTTTCTTAAACTACGTGTTTATTGTCTGGGGACAATAAAATTGGGACGAATGAAGTACTTTTTTTTCTTCCTTGGTATTGGGTGTGTCCAATAGGAGTGTAAATAAATGACTTGGAATCGGTAAATCGAATCAGAAACAAATTACAACCGAAATACTCAAAATTTAACGGTTCGGTCCTTGGTTCTAGTATTTAGGTGTTAATAGTTCGCGGTCCGGTCCAGATCCAGAACTGTTAAAACCGTAGAAAACCATAACCAAACTAAAAAATACTTAGTAATATTATTTCTCTTATATAAAGGCATGTTTTAACAATTTACTTTATAATGTATAACTTTAATCTTGAATTTATTGCGTATATCTAAAATTGGAATTGCGTATAATGTATGTAATTTATGGTATTAACGACTTATACGGACCATATAATGCATAAAAATATAATTAAAACAAACTTACCATCATAATACTCGGTATGTTTTCACAATTGCATTTACCATCCAAAATATTCAATATATTATAATAAGTTCTTTATAGTTAAAAATACAAAAAACAATCTGATATCAATGAAACTGTGAAAGCATGTGAGTGAGATAGCTCCTTTGCAAGTTAACCTTTTCTTCCAAGCAATCCTCCTGGGCTTTGACCTCTGACCCCATGGCCTCTTGTGTGTCTGACCGCTGACTACGTACACTTATAGTACATCTATACGAGTATTATGGCAAACTAGGGTAATTCATTGAAACGAACCTGGAACCCTGGCCTAAACCTACAATATAATAAACGTACATAAAAAATAAAATAATGAGGTTCATTTATAGTAAGTATATTCTCAAAGTTCAAACATTACTATATTAGAGTTTTAGATATGACTCGTCTGAGTATATAATTAATACATCGTTTGACCTTTCAATATAAGAAATTGTTTCCGTTGAAGAAGTACCTCAAGAATTGGACGAAAGGTTAAAGTGGTACAAATCACATGCCACCATATATTACACCTTACCATCTTTAATTCAATACTCCCATTTGACGTATTATATGCATTTTAAAAGAATCTCGACTAATATTGTTATAGTTTACATGTGCAACATTAAGGTATAATTCTATTAGTAGATATAGATATTATTCTTACTACTACTCCATATTGTAGTTAAGTCTATTTAATTAACCCGTCAATAATATTGTTGGAGTTTCTTTATTTTATACGGAGTACATTGCAAATTGTTGGAGTTTCTTTATTTTATACGGAGTACATTGCAAATTAGAAGTTTATTGTGTAAGGATATATCTCTAAGCATATTATATTAAAAATTTTACGAATTCTTATTAGTTTATTATTTCAAAATTGTTTAATATTATACCTATTTTATTAGAATATATTATATGTGATGTACTTTCATTATATCCGTCTATTATATATATTGAACATCTTAATCCGTCTATTAGTATGTACACTTTTCATTTTGTAAAATATATACAAAGAATTGGTAGACAAAAATCCAAATCAAATTCCTATGCGTTATTACGTTTAACTAAGTGATAACATGAATAACCTCTATATAGAGAGAGAGAAGAAAAAAAATACAATGAGATATATTTAACAAGTTTAAATAAAATACATGCTGTTTTCCACAATTAATTTCCTAAACAGGTAGGCTAGCTTCCAATTTTAAACTGAAAAAATGAGTAGAGTTCAAATGAGTACATCAATTTTGAGTGAGAATAAGGGAACCAATGATATAGTGTCATGTGTATAAAGAGAATGTCGCACATGTGAAAATTCATTTACCCCCAACATCAATTATCTCACAAACGACAAATCAAAAATTTATGAAAATTACACCATTAAATTCAGTGTTTTTCACTCTCCGATTTGTCGTCCCTCAATGCATACTTTTGAAAACTTTTTTTTTTTCATTTTTTGGTGGGTTTTACAAAGTAGTAATATATGTGTTAATGATTGGTTGTACATTTGATTTGTGGTTAGAGTTAGGGTTTAGGGCTAGGGTTTAGGATTTAGGTTTAGGGTTTAGAGTTAGGGTTTAGCATGATTTAAGGTTTAGGGTTTAGTATAATTTAGGGTTTAGAATTTTGCAAAGCGTTTAAGGTTTAGGGTTTCGAGGCATAACCACAAACACCCAACCCTAACCCCTAAACGCCAAACCTTAAACCCTAAACGCAACACTTTAACACATGTGTTAGTAAATGTGAAACCCATTAAAAAAGTTGGAACAAAAAACTCGTCGAAAGAATGCCTTGAGGGACGGGAAATCGAAGAGGAGAAAACGCTGAATTTATCGGTGCAATTTTCATATTTTTCGATTTGTAGTTTGTGAGATAATTGATGTTGGGGCTAAATAGGTTTTGTACATGTGAAACATATTTTTTTTACACATGACACAATATCATTTGTTCACTCATTCTCACACAATTTTGTATTCTAATTTGAACTCCACCCTTGAAAAAATAATAGGCCAACTTACTTATTGGCTTTTGTTTTATGGATAGAAAATGGAAACGGGCGTACGTGTAGTCGCGTACCTAATTTAGATGTGTATATTTCGTTAAATATTAAACTTAATTGGGGCAATTGTGGTTGCATAATGGACCTATGTGTAATTGTGTATATTTCCTTAAATATTATAATAGTTTCAATCGGAAAACTATTTTGATCGCCAATCAGTCCATCAGTATGAGACAAACAACTAATAACTTTGAATCTTTTTGTCATGATCACTTGTTATTACACTAGCCATCGTATAAATAAGCACCACTAAATTTCCATGACGATGTTTATCCACCTCAATCGTTTCATTTTTAAAAGACATGTATTAAAAAAAACAAAAGCCAAAACATATCAATAGAGAATCTCAAAATGGCGTCACAATTAGTCGATGCCATGTATCTTTAGAGGGTAATTAGTAGTAGGGTTGTGCGCAATCGAGTCAAACAATCAAGTTTAACTTAAGTTCGAGCTCGAACGATCCTAAATATTATAGAGCTCGAACTAGATCTCATCTCAACTTATATACAGTTCAAGAATCTTTGAAGCCATTTTCCTCCTTCAAGCCTCACAACCAGTATCGCTTTAATGTCTATCATCATATTAGAAGTGTTTGCAACATTCTCGTAGAACTTAATGATTATAATTTGAAAAAGAATATAATACAACTTTGAGTAGCCTTTATTACATAACTTTTTACAAAATTAAATTAGTTTCTATCATCTATATCTATATACTTAATATATGAAACATTTTGCTATTTTATTTTAGGAAATCTTAAATTTAAAACTCAACACTTGCATATTTAGTTATCAAATTATATTTTACAATACAATCTTACCAATTTCACATATTTTTTACTTTTCGCCAATATATCTCAAATTTTGAATTCCAAATATAAGCAAACCATTGTTGACAACTCACAATAATAAGTAATCCAATATTGAAAATAAAAGTATTAAACTTCGTTACGTAACGCGTATATTGTGCTAGCCGTGTTATACGGATTCAATTAGCATTATTAGCTAGTATTTATTACATAACTTTTCACAAACATTAATACGGAGTAATACAGTTGTGAAAGTGAATGTAATCAAATAAAATACACCTAATATTAATGACTTGTTGGGTTAATTGTGAAATTTTCAATATGAATACATTTTATTATATTTGTTAAATGATTATGAAAAGAGAAAATTACCCATATAGACGAGTCAACGAAGCGTTTTCATTAAATAAACCTTATCAGACTTTTTTTCAAAACTAGATCAAAAAATCACCAAAATGCAAAAATCATTTGACGATCGGCTATTTTTTCAATTACCCAATAACTTTTTGACACGTGTCGCTATTTTCTCTCCGGTAACACTAAAAATCGCCAAAAATGTCAAATCGCCAAGTTGACACGTGACAAAAAAATCGTCAAAATGCATAAAACATTTGGCGATTGACTATTTTTTTGAATTATTGGAATTCGAGCCATTCCACAGCCCTTTATGTCTTGTCTTCTTGATTCTAAGATATATATATATATATATATATATATATATATATATATATATATTCACTTTGAGGTTCGTGGATAGTCACAAGGCATAAAAAGTTAAGAAATGGCTCGAATTCTAATAGACGGGTCAACGAAGCGTTTTCATTCACCCGTCTGTGTGGCTAATTTTCTCTTATGAAAATATATAATTCTACCAAGTACCAATCTCATTTCAATAATAAATTAATACTGTAATACGTTACACAATATCTGAAATAAATATCGGAAACAAAGTCTTGTCTTTTAGTCACCTAAACTTGAAAATATTATACCATGTCACCTAGTACTCATTTACTTCCCCATTCTATAAAAATCCCATATAAACCATCACCATTTCTACAACTAAAAACAATTATACCCGACTACCATCACCATGAAAGAGCTTTGGACAACCATGGCTTCTCTTATGGGTGTTTTAGCCTTCTGTCAAACCCTACTTCACACCGTTATCCCACCGGAGCTCCGGTTCGCCGTGCTTAAACTCTCCCAACGTTTATTCAACTGTTTCTCCTCTTATTGTTACTATGAAATCACCGAAATCGACGGCGTAAACACCAACGAACTGTACAACGCCGTGCAGTTGTACCTGTCGTCTTCTGCGTCGTCCACCACATCCGAAGCCGCGGCTACTTCCAACCGGCTGTCGCTAACTAGAGGACTAAATTCCTCAGCTATTACTTTTGGGTTGTCCAACAACGACCGGCTGTCGGACGTGTTTAAAGGCGTACACGTTGTGTGGGAACACATCGTGACCCCCCGGCAAGCGCAGACCTTTTCGTGGCGCCCATTGCCGGAGGAGAAGCGCGGGTTCACGCTTCGGATTAACAAAAGGGATAAACCGTATATCCTTGAATCTTACCTTGATTTCATCAGTGAAAAAGCTAATGAAATCAGGAGGAGGAATCAGGACCGGTTGTTGTACACGAATTCCCGAGGCGGGTCGCTCGATTCCCGTGGACATCCGTGGGAATCCGTGCCGTTTAAACATCCGAGTACATTTGATACACTCGCAATGGATCCGGCGAAAAAGGCGGAGATAATGTCCGATCTTCGGGATTTTGCGGATGGTCAGGCGTTTTATAAACGCACTGGCCGCGCGTGGAAACGCGGCTACCTTTTGTATGGCCCTCCCGGTACCGGCAAGTCAAGTATGATCGCTGCAATGGCTAATTTTCTCGGGTAATGTATAGTATTAATTACCCTAATGAATACTCGTATTATTATATATACTATACTTTATTTATTTATGATAATTAAATGAATGTTAAATGAGTATATATCATCACAGTTATGACATTTATGATCTGGAGTTAACTGAGGTGAACACAAATTCCGAGCTACGAAAGCTGCTTATGAAGACTAGTTCCAAATCGATTATTGTCATTGAAGACATTGACTGTTCCATAAATCTCACGAATCGTAAAAAGAACAGTGGTGGTGGTGGTGGTGGGCGAAACAACGTTGGTTCGATGGATGGAGTTCCGGATATGAGAACTGGGGCGGGTTCCGATCCGGACAACAATGGAAACAACAACTCGATTACGTTGTCTGGTTTGTTAAACTTTACAGACGGGCTATGGTCGTGTTGCGGGTCGGAGCGGATATTTGTTTTCACAACGAATCACATTGAGAAGCTTGACCCGGCATTGCTACGTAGCGGGCGAATGGATATGCATGTGTTTATGAGCTACTGTTCATTCCAGTCGCTAAAGATTTTGTTGACAAACTATTTGGGGGTTGGTGACGTGGATGTTAAATCTGACGTGTTGAATGATCTGGCGGAGGTGATTGATGAGGCGGAGATGACTCCGGCGGATATAAGTGAAGTGTTGATTAAGAACAGGCGAGATAATGATAAGGCTTTGAGCGAATTATTGGAGACTTTGAGGAAGAAAAGGGCGGTGAATAGACGGCGGAGGGTGGCGGCGGAAGTGGAGGTGGTGGCGGAGGAAGAAGAGAAGAGAGCGTTGGATAGTCCGAAAGAAGTTGGTGGTGCGGCGACTGGTGGCGGTGGTGATGACGTGGAGGGAAATTATAAAAAAGGTGGGAATGATGGTGAAGAGGATAATGGGATTAATTAGGTGATTATAGTAATTGTTGATGTTGATTATTACTTAGTTAATTCAATCACCTTTTTTAATTTAGTTTTGGGTTTAGTTAATTATTAAATCTCGTTAAAACAGGGGTTTTGGGACATGGGAATTTTGAGTGGGGATATAGTGGGGATTGGAAATTTGGAATTGGATAATGAGAATTGGATGATTTAGATAATGCATGTTTAGTCCTTCATCTTTGACAGAATTTACTTTAGTCCTATAAGCTTATAATTTTGTCAAAATGATACGTATATTACAAGGATTTATTTGCCCCTCGAAACCGCGAAGGGATAGATCGTAAAACTAACATTTGCATTTTCTAATGTGACTTGATTTTTTAATTGTATCAGGCTGCATTTTTTAGAATTTTTTTTAAAAAGTTTGCATACATCATATGGTATGTCATTAATGTATAATATATCATTTATTTTATGTTGTGAACTATATAATTTATGTATGTATATTGTAACTCTTTTCGATTGTTGAAAGACAGTTTAACAAATGTATTAAAAAGTCAGAGATTATTGGTTTATGTAATTGAAATGTCACCTTTATCATACTAGCTTGTTGATGGTTCAGAATAAACCTTTTTTACTGATTGTTATTAATTGTGATGACATTTATAATTAGATAGTACTAGTAAATAAGTAATGACAACGTAAATGCTTGTAGTAGAATAAATATATAATTAAAGTTATTTTATCATCTTTACAATTTTACAAACATTTCCAAAAAAATTACTATAACAATGACAATAGGTTATAAATTATAATGGAAAAAAGAAAAATTCCCAAAGTTAATATTAATTAATAGAAAAAAGAGACAAAGTAGGTGCTAAAATCAACGTTAATTACACTCTTCAATATCTCATGAAAATTTAAAGATTCATTATATATGATAATACCATGACAATATCATTAAAATGCCATGCTATACTTCTAACTTACTTGGTGGATTGAATATAAGGTATAATTATTATTTGCATCAAGCTTATAATATCAAACTAAGTCGTATACATGGGACCACTTTTTCTATTCTATAAATAATATACGAGTATGAACGATGCACAAATAGTTTGATCTTTCGGATTCAAACTTGGGTCTTTATAAATTCAGATGCCAAAAATGAACATACTACGGAGTATTATTATCGACATCTTTTTGGAATCCCCATATGAAGTATTACTTTTTTGTTAAAAGAGAGTTAAAGTAATTGATGTATGACAAGGAATTATGATATGATCAGCATGATTTGTAGTAGTGTATTGTTTAAGTGATCTAAAGTAATTTAGTCGTTTACCGAAATAATGACCATATAATACTATTATCTACTGTACAATATGAGCTTAACTGATCCGATTTCCATGTGCCTCCTGCGGTTGCCTCTCCTTTTTCCCGATATCCTTTTTATTTAATACACAAAATTTAAATAATATACTAATACTCCGTAACAAGCATTTGGATCTTTCATTAACCCTTAACCCTTATAAAGTGTTTAAGAGTTTTCTTTAAAGATTTAGGATTTTAAAGATCAAAAATGACGAGATTACCCTTATATAAAATGGGAATGACATAATTATCCATCTTTAAAATTGGAAAACAACACAATATTTAAAGCAATATTTTATATTAAATGATATGTAATGTCTTCCATAAATAAATATATAATTGTAATTTTGAAAGTAACCGTATATGTCAACTATTATAAAGTTGTTGGTTCATTTTAGCTGAATGTAATAAATTGTTGTGTATACAATGTTATTAATAAAAATTTAAGCAATAAAACATGTTTTATTATTACTAACTAGAATTGCAGTAACAAAATCTATATAATACATAAACAATAAAACATATGAATCAAAAAGTCACAATTTAATGCGTCCTATTGTGCGGGCAACCTTCTAGTATATAATAATATGATTACATTACATTATATTACAATAATTAATAGTAATAAAGTAACTGGGAGGAATTTGTTGTATATTTTTTTATTGTAGACATAAAACAAAAAATAATATTAATATTAATAATATTGATACAGCAGATTGTTTTTCCAACCAGAACAATATTCTTTCTGCACCTCCACTAAATTTGTACATTCATAATAATAAGATGATTATATATATATATATATATATATATATATATATATATATATATATATATTACAAAATTTAATATTATTAACCAGATTTATATCGTGGTGTCGTATCAACCTTGAGGTTGAGTTTCAAGTCCTGAGAGGCTGAGATGGACAAAGTATATATTCCTAAATCGATGTGTATATATATGTGATAGGGGTTGGTGTGAATATTTACCTTCCTAAAAAATTTTACAATTTGATTATTTATTTAGCGTGTATTTGGAAAAACGAACTTGTAGCTAGAGCTAGAAGCTTATAACTAGAGTTGTTACTTAGAGCTTATTTATTAAACTGGAAGTTGAAGCTTATTGTTTATAAGTGTTTGACAAGCTATCTGAAACTTAAAAGTGTGAATTAACATAAAAGAATATGAAAAATATATACTCCATAATAAATAATTTGTAAGAGTTATTTAAGTAATTTCTAATTTCATAAGGTATGAGCTTACTTCAGGTAGCGTATTTTACTGTATCTTATTTTTTCAATTGCCTTCTACAATTTAGTTTAACAAACAATGTTAGAAACTTAAATCTATTATAAAAACTAGCACAATACCCGCGCAATGCAGCGGTGAAAGTGATGATGGTGGATATCTACAAGTGAATGTTTTAAAATAAAAAGCATATTGTACTCCGTCAGTCCCATTTAAAATGTCCATATTATTATTTTGGAATGTCCCATTATAAGTGAACACTTTGATATTTAACCAATTAAAAAAGACTTTAGTGGTTAGATTTAATATATAATAGATGAAAAGTGTAGTTAGTGAAGAATAATTAGTAACTAAAAACAATAGATAATGAGATATGAGTATTAATGGAGTGTAGTTATTAGAGAATAATTAGTAATAGATAATAGATAATGGGTTAGGGGTATTAATGGAAATGTTATAAATAAGTTAAGGGTAGTATAGTCTTTTTACTGTGTTGAGTACCAAAGTAAGAATAATAATATGTTGGAGATGCTTTATATGTAATGTAGATGTAGATATGCTTAAGTTTACGTAAATTCTTATAAGACCTGTACCAACGCTAAGCGTCGGTTTCCGTCGGTTGAAACCGACGGAACCGACACCGATGGCACGGCGTCGTCGGTTCAGTCCGTCGGATTTCCGACGAGGTGTTTGGGTGTGGAAGGTGGGGCCGGTGGGTCCGTGAGGTGATTAAAATAAAAAAAAATAAAAAATGAGCCGTTGGAAGTTTAAAAAAAATTAAAAAAAGGTACCAACGGATACATTCTTTTTTTTTGGAAATGTCTACAAAACGACAAATGAAGATGAAGGTGAAGACGAGAACGAGAATGAGGCTGCGGACCAAGATGAAGAATCGAGCTCGGACTAGGCTAGTTTAAATTTAAATAAATGTACTTTTATTTTTAATGTAACGTTTTTATTTTTAGGAGTTTAATGTTTTTATTTTTAGAAGTTTAATGTTTTTATTTTTTAGGATTGTAATGTTTTTATTTTTTAGGATTGTAATGTTTTTAATTTTAATGAAATGTGTTTTTATTTTAATTATTGTGTATTATTTAATTAAGTTTATTGGTGTGGGTCTATGGAATATGAAACTGACGGGAAACTGACGGATGACTGTTGGAAGGGGTCTGTCACTTTCTGTCAGTTTCTGTCAGTTTGGTGAAAAAGCTGACGTGGCGCTGATGTGACACGTCGGTTTCTGTCACTTTCCGTCACCATTGGGAGAGGTCTAAGCTACCTTGCCAAATGCCGGTGTGAATTTCATACGAAACATTTCTATACTTTTCTTTTTATATACTCCATAAGTTTAACATTTCTCAAAATTCTATGCGCATATCCCTCCTTTGGGTATCTAAAAAGTAAAAAGGACAGTCCTTCGGTGAGTATTATATGGTGAGGTTTTATTTAGATTCTTTTAAAATTTTAAGGTTCAAAAACATATCCAAGTTAGTATATTTAGGGACCAGATGGAGGAACATTACTGGTTTAGAGTTGAGATCGACAATAATACACAATGTCCAATCTCTTTTACATTATTAAAGTTGCTTTGAGAATCTAACAGTAATTATATAATTTTTCAAAAGTTTAATTATTAAGCTGACAAAGTGAGGGTGAATTTTTCTATGTGTGTGTGGCAGATATTATTAAGGGATTACATCGGATTGAATTTTTAGTTTTTATAATCTCAATCTTTTAATTTTTTTTGGTAACAAAATTATAGCAGAGATTATTGAACAAATAATCCTTAAGAATTTCTTTTTTGAAAAGCTTTTTCAAGTATCTTGAAAAATAATCATCAGTTTCATCTACATCCACAATATCCAGCTCCATCTTGAGCTACAATCTCCAACTCCAGCTACTTGTTACCAAACACACCCTATAACAAATATCATGGTCCGGTTTGACCGGTTTTAGCATCAATTATAGATCAAAATGATAACCATAATTTGACATTTTCTCAAACTAAACCACCCAATTTAATATGTCATGCCAAACAAAGCAAAGCAGTTGAAGCCGTTCGTGATAATGGGTGTATGTAACTATTTAGGGGTGTACATGGTTCAAAAATCGCACCGCACCGGACCAAATCGAACCGAACCACGAACCAATTAATGAATAATTAAGCACCACAAACCGAACCATGTAATTGCGGTTCTGGTCCGGTTCGGTTATGACAGTTTTGGTTCAAAACCACGAACCAAATAAGTTAGGCACATACGTCAACAAACTCCTAGAGAACCTCATTTGTGAATGAAATTTCTTTCGACAATAAGAAAATAATCACATGTTATTGTTGTCATGTATCTAAATGGCTTCTTAAAACTTAGCTAATATAATCTCTAAGTTTTTACTATCGATTTCTTATAAGGGCTTACAGAATTGACACATATGAATGTTAAATAATGATGTATACGTAGTTAATAACACCTTTATATGCAATTCCAATATTAGATATGCGTAATAAATTGAAGATTGAAGATGTACATTAAAATAAGCTGTTAAAACATGACTTGATATAAGAAATATGATATACTAAGTATATTTCGGTTCGGTTCCGGTTTTGTACGGTTATAACGGTTCTGGAACTGAACCGAACCGCGAACCATTAACACTAAAATATTAGAACCAGTAATCGAACCATTATATCTCGGTTAGGTTCGGTTCTGGTCCGATTCCAGTTCGGTTTACCGATTCTGACAGTTCCAAACCATTTATGTACACCCCCTATAACTATTTGCCTTTCTAAAAAAAAATAATTTATAGTAAAATATAAATTAACTTAATACGAGTAATTATACAACTATTATTATCTTACAAGTTTATAAATATATAAATGCATTATATAATATTTAGAAAAAATATTTTTAGCAATTTCAATAAATAAAAAGTTGATACATAACCGAATGTTTTCATTTATTTTCTTTAATATGAATTTTATAAATTGCATGAGTTTACAAAAAAATTTAAAAAGAATGGTAAAAATAATGGAAAATGAAGAAACCAATAGGATTGCATCATTTCAAAAACTAATTTTCACATTTTTTTTTTCAAAGTTAAATATCTCACAAACCATATGTCTATAAATTATAAAAATTTAATATTCAGAATTAGCGTATTTTTCTCTTTGATTCTAGATCCAACAAGATATACTTTCAACAAAGTTTTTTTTCCTTCATTTTTATTGGGTTTTTAAAATTTGTAATGTGAAATCACATGTGATTTAACACAAAAAATAATCACACCTGCTTATATCTCTGATTAAACTTTAAATTCAAATCATTGATGATTTAAAGAGATTAAAACATGAAAAACTAAATTGTAATCACCTGCGATTGAACATCAAAGTATCAATCACATGTGATTAAAGAGTAATAAAATACAGATTTTCAAATCATTGACTATAATTATATAATAAAGTAAAAATCAAGTTGAAATCATACATGAATTATCATATATCAGTAAATTTCTCATCAAATATCAATTTTTAGATGAAAATCGTATGTGATTATATACAAAATCATATGTGATTATATAACAAATCACTTGTGATTAAATGTACAAATAACAATCACATATGATTTTTAATGAAAACTAATGCAAATTTTAATTTATAACTATTAATGTGGATGAATATTAAGTTGTAATCACGTGTTAAATAAAATATACCATGAATAAATAATCGTGAGCAAATTGTAATTTTTTATATCATAAATCACATGTGATTATATTGTAGAATCCGGTAAAAAATGAAGAAAAAAAATTCTCGAAAGTATAGCTTATAACATCTCTAATCGAAGAGAAAAAGACGTTGATTCTGATTATGTAATTTTTATAATTTATGGACTTATAGTTTGTGAGATAAGTAACCATTCACATTCTCTACTTTTTTTGAATTCTTATAAGAACACAACTCGTTCGAAATAAACACTTATGATACTATAGAAAAAGTAAATATGAAATTTGTTTGTGAAAGGCATAAACAATCTTTGAGATAAATATGATATAATGAACAATTTATATAAGAAAATATAATACGGTTCAGTTTGATTTAGATGGTCGGTTTGAGTTTTGAAACCGTAAAGGCGTAAACTGAACCATAAATAACGGTATGAAAAAACTCAAACCGCTAAACCAATTATGAAATATGAACCCGACCAAACCGACCAAATCACTTTGATTTAAGCGGTTTAAATGGTTTTGGCTAAACCATGAACATCCTTAGCAAGCATAGTCGTCACTTGTATGATATAATTACAATCATGCCATACATGATTTTAATATTTGCTATCAAAAGTTTATGCAGGTGCTATTTTTACTTTTTAATCATGTAAGATATTGACATGTACGTATGCGTGCCCTGTATACCTCAAGCTCTACTTGGTATTTTTAAGTGGTGAATGCGTCTTCAATACTGAAATTTGGCAACATGCGATATTAGAGCGGAAAGAGTTGTGGCGCTAATTTTATCAGTGTTCTAGTGATGAGAACATTATACCGAAGAAGTGAAGAGTATAAAATATTGAATTTTACAATGTTATGAGTAAAAAAAGAAAAAAAACATAAGGCAGCATGCTAGGATAAACGCCGACCGAAAACGTTACCTCAAGTGATGAAACACCGTACGATGACCTTTTCGTTTAGAAACTTTAACGGGGATGCTTGCACTCCGTGTGTTCTTAAGCTCTAGTACTCCAATTATCTAGGGCAAGTCTCATACTAGTTTTGTGCTACATTATCTGCATTCTCGCGTTACACCGACAAGGCAACAACCCAATTACATGGTTATGATGATACGTTTGTGGTGTGGCTCGTTTTGATTAGAAATGTTGGGAATATGAAGGGCAAGTACACGGTGACAATGGGCAATAATGGTGTTCGATCAGTTGCACCTCATAAGATTCGTACTTGGCTTCTAATCAAACCAATCACATTCATGTATGTTACTTACTTTAATAATTCAAAAGTTTGACAAAGGAAAAAGGGAAAAAGGGTGAAAGGTTCGTGTCAAAACTGTGAAAATTTAATTTAATTTAATTAACGTCATATGAGAAAAATTTCCAATGTATAGAGACTTCATTTGTTATTAGGAAAGCTAGTAGTAGTTAATAGAGTATTTAAAAAACGTGTTACTAGATTGTTAGATTTGATGAATAATTGACTCAGAAAATATATTTTATAGAATATATATATTTTTCTTCATGAAATGTATATGTGACACGTCAAACTGTTTATATGTAGCATTATCATAATTAATGTAATGTTTAAAGTATTCTATAGCTTAAAAACTAAACAAAAAATAGTGTGGGCCATTAACAACTAACTGCAATTCTATTTGGCATTACTTTTGTTTTCTTATTTTAAATTATTTTATTTTTAACAAGAGGCCAAGTCTAAAAAATTATATTTATAACAGTATTCACTTCTCAAAATTGAGGTAATTTTACATGGAATATCAATCCACGTATTACAATAGTAGTTACAACTTCAAAGTGGCAATAAAAGATAACACATACAAATCATATTCAAAGAAATCCGAGGTAGGAGACTCTTGCACAAATGTTGCATGATTCTATTGCCCTAAACATCACATGAAGAACAAACACGCATCAAAATATCACCATAATAACGCGGGAAAGCGCGGAAAGAATTCACATAAATGTATCGTGCAAAATATTGGACTTCATTGTAAAATGGAATTTGAATATGCCATTAAAAATAATACTCCATTCTAGTTGTAAGAAATCCCTTAGAGATAGTAATAAATTAATGTTTTTTTTATTTCTAATATAAATATTTCTGCCGTTAAAAAGATTAAATTATTTTAAGTATTAATAATGATTTTTTTATTTCTAATATAAATATTTCTGCTGTTAAAAAATATATTCTTTTAAGTATTAATAATAAACAAGGTTACTTTGCATGTTTCATTATTTTAAATACTTCATAAATAGTAAGATGTTTATAAAGTGCATTTTTATACAGTTTAGTGACGTAGTTTCACTTTTATTTTAAGGTGGATAACTTGCATTCTACAAAGTTACAAACTACACTACTTCCTTAGAAACTAAGTTCGTACTCTGTATTTTAATAGAGTTTGGTGTTTAGTCAAATATCAAATTGTATGTATATTACATGCATTAACATATAGTCACGTGTATATATGAATGTACAACAGTGCGTGTATATAACTATATATATACAAAATACATCCACTGATCCACTTATTCTCTAAAAATGTTGTGGGGTAATAATATTTTGGATGCAACTTTAAAGTAGTAGTAGTCTAGTAGTACTAATTAGTGATGTATAAAAAAGTCAATGGCTTAGGTACCTAATTAAGACGAGACATGATGACATTCCAAAAGAAGCAGGTGATGTCCACGTTGAAATCTTTTCAAAAGGGAGAAAACATGACTGTGTTTCATGGATAAGATTGGAGGGGTAATCTCGTAAAAACAGCAAAAAGAGGAAGATTTAGATTCCAAAGCCCAAAAAGATGATTAAAAAGTTTGACATAATTTGTTTGTTTGATTTCGTTTTGTGAGTTGGAAAGCTTTTCTTCAATTTGGACACTTTTTAAATCCAGTTTGTGCATGTAATGCAAAAGCAACGCGTATAATTAATTAAACTTTTTAGAAAAACGGCCTTTGGATATTGAAGTTCTTACGGACATGTGTGTTGGGTACAAATCCATGTCTCACTTCGAACATAAAAAGAAATCAAAACATGTATATCTGTGTAAGACTGTAAGTTTATAGGCTACTTCCTCTACTATCAACTGAATATATAGTGGATCCTCATTTGAGCTTATATAATGGGTATTTGTTAACTTGAGCTAAAAAATATTCCAACAGCGTCATATATTAAATTTAAATAACCAAAGAGCCATTAACCCAACGCTATCGAGGTGACTCTTTAACCTTGCAGTTGAGGGTTCAAATTCCGGAGCAAAACAAAATGTAAAATATTCGTGAGTTATTGTTTATATTCGTCTGATAGTAGTGATAGGATACTTGCTTCTAAAAAATATATATTTGAAATTATTAAAATAACCGTTGTCAAGTTGAACTAATATACTTGACTATGTAATTATGTTTCTTTTTAATATCTACCCACTGTATCTGGTTTACTAATCATCTTTTTACCATCAATCATATCTCGCTGCCATGTATTAATAGTCATAATTCTAATACGTGCAAAATAAACATGATTTATGTGAGGAATTGTTTTGAAATAGAAAAATAAGAGATAAAATAAAATAATACATAAAATAAGAAATGATTTGAAACTTTGAAAGTGAGATGGAATTGCAGTTTTGGTGAGTGTTATTGGGCGGTTGATGTGGCTAAGCATAAGTTGTCACATACATACAAACTCATGTCTTTGTTCTTTCTGTCCCTTTCCACCTTTCCTATCTCATCTCACAATATGTAAACTAGTTCACCGTAAAATATCAATTTAATCCAACACTTCTTGGTTATCAAGTTTCGAGTAGAATTCATTCGGTTATTAAATAATTATGATTACGATTAGGACTAATGATCAATGTTTGAAATTTTCTGACTATGTATTGATCCGAAAAGGTGAAAAAATTATAAACTAATAGGAGCTTTTTAGTCATTGTAATATGATCATTAGATCAGTCAACTAGTTCTTGTTGGTTCCAAAACTTTCAAGTATGTTACTAGATGGACATGTTAAGTATACAACATCTCACTTTGTAAATCAGTAAATTTTTATGCTATAGAATTGTTCATCGTAAAAGGTTTACCCTTATTGAATGATTCAGAGGCCCTAACGTAGATAAGTAAATGAAAATACAAAGCTAAAAAAATGAAGGAAAAAAAAACATTACTCAAATAATTGAGGATTGACTATCGAGTATGATTTCATGGCGTCGATATATTATATATGTTGTCATTAAAGGGGAAAAAGGCAATTAATGGGAATGACATCATCCTAGTAAAATATCACCTCCTTAATTTAAGGTAAAGTTAAAAAATAAATAAATAATAAAGATAAAAAATACAGTAGTAAAATTTAAACATCAACTATCAAACGTCACTACATGGTTAGAGAAATAGAGATACGCGGGTGTAGTTAAAAGATGTACTGTAAAACCTCTATAAATTAATGATGTTGGGACCGTGATATTTTATTAATTTAGCGAGATATTATTATATCGATAAATTAATAAATTATTAATTTAACAAGTTGGCTTGTCCAACTTATTCGTGAGCACAAAATGCATTATCGGCACAAAATGGTTGTGAATGAGTTATTGAATTATCAAGGTGAAAATAATGAATGTTACGAGGTTCAAAGCATTAAAGAAATTATAGCGGATACCGTTCAAAATCCGGTTGATGATGATTCAGTACCTTTAAAACCGGTTACTTGGAAAGAAGCATTGCAAGCGGCAACAACTCTTCACAACTTTTTGTTGCAATACGAGAATACAATGCCCCAATTTTTAAGTGCAATGATGAGATTTAAAGATGAACTCAATATAGATTTGAAGTTCACAAAAAAAACAAGTGACTATAGATTCATTTTTTACTAGATTATCCTAGAATTTTAGAATATTTTAGTAATTATTAATTTATAGTTTTGCTGGGACTAATATATTTACATTGAGATTTCAAAAAAATTATTATTTTATTATTTTATCGATTGGGGTCCAATTTTGTATTGGTCCCAAGTTGAGACCGGACAAATTATTAATTTTATCAAGGTTATTAATTTATCGAGTATTAATTGATAGAGGTTTTACTATATTTAAAAAACAAAATAACTGGGCTAATTCTGATTCCCGATATAACTTTAAGGAAGGCCTTTTACTAATGGGCTGAATTTATGATCAATTGAACCAAGAACTAAGAAGCCAAGAACTGCATCAAGCCGTTAAGTCGTTAACCATGAGAGTTGATAGTTCGTGAGTGTAAGTTACACTTTTGCTATTATATATAATCAACTTTATAATCTTATATTATATGTATTAAAAAATTAAAACAGATTTTTATATGCGTCAAACCTACAATTATATATATCTCTTACAGCAAATGCATCAATTTATGTAGTAAAAAATGAAAAGAATATGTGATAAAGGATTTAAAATTTGAAATAATACGATAAATAGTTTCAAAGTTGAACATTCACATTAGTAAAATGTATAAAGTTCGATACGATACCAAAATGTAAACCCTAATGCCTAATCCAATGTCAGCTCGTAAGTCTATATCGGTCCACGTACACACCTCTAAATTTTCTGGAAAACTGCAAATATCTATTGTTGGGCCTAGAAAGTGGCCCAAAGCCCAATAGTGTAACGTCGTCAAAAATCTACACAGTTCACAGTTGTTTCCTCAACATTTCTCTGATTTTATCAATATCCAATATTCACTGCAGCAATCATTATACAATCAACAGTTCAATTCATCCATCGATCTTCCAGGATACATGCGCATACTTCCGATGCTATAAGCAGTAAGTTGCATCTATTTCCAAATAGCTATACGCATCCTAAGTGTTTTTAATTCATTGCACAATTTCAATTTCATTCATTCGCTAAAATTGAAATCAATTTGCGATCTAAACTTCAAATATTAGGATAACTACGAATCACCTGACCTGAAATCACATTTTGAATACTGTAGATTAAACCGATCCGATCAATTTTTAGATTCGTTAGTCAATATAAACCCTAGATCTATTGAACCTAGTGTTAAGGCTATAGAAATATGTCCTGTTTAGCTTTATCTCTTCAACCTACAAATGGATCCGATATATTACTCCAAACACGTGAGTGGTTTCCACCGGCACGTGCACTGGTTGCGCTTTCGGCTTTCCGGCAGACACGGCTTGCGTTTGCTACCGGAAAGAACCAGAATGCCGAGGACGGAGATACGTCGTTGGGAGATGATCCGTTAGCCGCTTCGAGCGGACAGGTGATTGTAGGTGTTGAGAGCCGGTATCGTGTTGTGTACAGGCTGGTGAATTCGATTTACGTGTTGGGGATTACGACTGTTGATGATGATTGTGTGAACAATGTGTTTGAATGTATTAGTATTGTTAATCAAGCGGTGAGTGTGGTTGTTACTGCTTGTCGTGGTGTGGATGTTACGCCTGAGAAACTTGGGAGGAAATACGTGGAGGTATATATGGCGTTGGATATTGTTTTGAGAGGTGTTAGTAATATCAGGCTGGCGGCAATGCTTGCGTCTTTGCACGGTGATAGCATTGCGAAAATGGTGCATTCTGCTTTAAGTACCGAGAATAAGATTAGGGGAGCTGATAATTGGAGTAGTGTTGAGGTTCATTCTGCTGAGCATGAATCTAGTGAGGTAGCGTTTTCAAGTACTAGTTTTGAGTTGCCCCCCGAGACGTTGGAGGCTGGTGATGAGGTGGCAGCTACACTTGCTAGGACAGAGCAGGCCCCACCTATCGAACAGGAGGAGTCAAAACAAGAAGATGATCAGACAGAGAAGGATCCGTTTGCTGCTAGTGATAACCTTAACAAACCTGTTGATCTTGTTGGTGGGTTCAAGAAAGATAAAGATCAAGCTTCTGATATGGCGATAGTTTTATCAGGCCTTGAAGTTACTACATTACCACCAGCTGCAGCTACTGAGTCAACTCATATTGGTGTTGAAGGGTTTGAAGGGGATTATGGTGGTATAGAGTTTAGTAAAGATGGTTCCACTTTACCTGAGGATTTCGAAGGTTTAAATCAAGCTTGGGGTGGTGGTTTGGATGCATCGGAGTTTGTTGATTCAAAAAAAATTGAGAAAAAACAAGGTCTTGGTGGCCTTGAATTATTGGGAACTAGTGATTTGCCAACCACTAAAGCTGCAGGCGACTCTGGTGTTAATCTTGAAGAGCTTGTTGTGAAAAAGCCTGAAATGAAAGGTCCCGAGATGTACATAACTGAAGTGATCAATGCAGAATTCAGGGAATCGTTGCTTGCTAGAGCTGGTCTAATGGGCGTTGTCTACTTGAAAACTTTGCCTCCTAAACCCACTGGTGATACAGAAACTGAGTTTTCTTTCAAGATTGATGGTACAAACGGAGTTAAGAGATTTGTAATGCACAGTTCTAGTGTAAGTAGCCTTGGCAACCAAATGTTTCATGTAAGAACTGCACCTTCAGATCAGCCTATACCGATATTGAAGTATAGTTTGTTACCTCGTGCAACACCACTGCCAATGAGAGTGCGGCTGGTTAAACGTCATAGTGGCACTTTACTATCTGTGATGATCCAATATGTGTCAAATCCAGATTTACCTGCTCCTTTGACAGATGTTACATTTATTCTTAAACTTCCAGTTGACCCGAGACTCTTGAAGGTTTCTCCAAAAGCTGTACTGAATAGGTCTGAAAAAGAATTACAATGGCATGTTCAAGAAATCCCTTTAAAAGGAAACCCTGTTAGATTGAGAGCCAGGATGCCTGTGGATTCTAATGAAGAAGATGGTGGGGAGGAACTCGAAGTTGTTGGTTATGTAAAGTTTTCTTATCAAGGAATAAGGTCATTGTCTGGGATCTCTCTGCTTCCTGCGTCGGAGGGCAAAACAGACTTTTATGAGGTTCCGAATAGGTACGAAAGTGGAATTTATACATGTAACTGATCAAGCTTTTATGATTTTTTTCCTTTTCTTTACGGCGTGTTGTTTCTATTTTGCTGTTTGCGTGAGGAGATATGTGGTTCGAATTTTTTCTACAGTAGGATTTATCATTGTATGTTATGAGAAAGATTTTGTCTTGCTGTGTCATCAGCTATTTCATATTGTAATAGGTGGAAAATATTGTTGTGAATGCTTGTTTTCTTGCATTGTATAATACCCGCACATGAGTCTTACTTGTTTGTTTGAAGTATTAATTCAAAGCTAATTTCAATAGTGTTTTAGGAATCTTTGGCATTTCTACATGTATGTATCAGTCATTTACGAATAGCATAGTTCGATTGGGCAATGGGCTTTAAAGAACTAAAGTCTTAATGGGTATCGTTGTATTCTAGCTGCTTATGCATAAGTTCGTTTTATTTATTGACACAAAATTTGATTTTTTTTGTTCAGTTACTGAATGTAAAATATATCTGTTTCATAGTCCAACAATATGTTATGATAGAAATTCAAGTGAACTGCTAGTATTTATGTACTGATCAAGGTTCGAGCCTATTAGTCCAACAAGTAATAACATGTTAGTGGTCTCTAAGGTTCAAGCCTGTAGACATACGATTCAAGATGAGGGCATATGTTCAATGTGGATTACATCTCTTCCCTGACCCACTGGGTGCTGTTAGTCCCTTAGGATGATGTTCACTGGTCCTCAAGCTGAAATATTGAGTTCTTGAGGTGAAGAGAATGCTGTGTGATTCGGCTGATGTTGCTCCTAATGTTTGGCCTTATAATAAAAATATTATCATTATGTTACAACCTAATCTTTCTTATAATATTATATGCATAAATTTGATATATGAAAAAAATATTTTATCACGAATTCATGCAATTCTAGCTGCTAAGCATTCTTATATTATGTATTGTTCATTGTTTGTTGGCACTTCAATTGCATCAATTTTTAATGTTTTATTTTCTAGTCTAACAGTTTGTAATATATATGGTTGATCTTTAGGGATTTATGAACACCTTAGCTAGCCACTGATGGTTATGAATCTTATGCTGTACTGGGATATATTGGAACTAAACTAACTTTTGCGTAGTAGTAGTAGTAGTCTAGTAGATATATTATATCCTAGCATATATAGTTATATTCTTAATTTCTTCTTAATAAGCACACACTTGTACTTTTATCTTGTTCTCTACTTTAAAGAATAATAGAGGATTAAAATGATAATGGAAACTGCATGTAATCATCTTTGATTACAAAAGGAATAAGTGATCAACATAGTACATTTGAAAGGAACGGAAAAACAGTTACATATTAGAGGACTTGATCAGTTTTTCCCCAATAGTAATCGAATTTCAATCTTTTGAGGGATTTGTTAGTACCCCTTTTTATCAGACTGGTTTAGGCTCATCACTAGTGTAGAAAAAGGGTTCGATAGAGTACAGATTTGCATTTTTCAGTGGTCGAAAAGATGAAGAGGAAATAATGTGAGCACCCTTAATGCCTCCATTAATATCTAGTGGAACCTTGCACTGCTCCAATGGTGATTTCTCAAGGAAAACCTTGCAGTCTTTGAGCTCCCATTCGGCATTCTTTAAGTAAGTTGTTGAAGGAGGGGACAGTTTGGCTAGGAAATAGCCCTTGTCATCAGCCTGGCAACTTGAGACGGAAAATGGTGCTAATTCGAGCCCGTAGTGGTTCTTTGCCAGACAAGTTACTTTGGCCGTGGCTCCTACATGCAAATAATCGGTTAGTCTTGAATTCATAATTAAATTCTGTCACTTTTATAGTCAAAAACTTGCAATAAAAGCTGATCAGTATTAAGTTGTCGAGATATGACAAATGGATGTAATACCTTTAAGTGGGATGAGTTTAGAGCCAGATTTACAATATATAAGGCCTTGAACTGCAATGGGTTTGTGAACTTCCTTTTCTTTCACCTTATAAGGGATGTCGGGCTTTGTTGCCGGAACTCCATATGCAGCGTCAGCAGTGGCAGAAACAACCGATATTGTCATCAACAATAGGAGGAGGACGGCGGAGAATGTGGTGGCAGTGGCCTTCATGGTGTAGCTTGATTTGTTGTATATTTCTCAATCAGATGGGTCAAACTTGTATGTGTTTGTTTTTAGTGTTTGACTGTTTGTGGCATTGTGGTTGGTATTTATATTGAGAATGTGTGAAGTTTTGAAAATATTTTCTTGATTTTTGTATTTGTTTATGATGGAAGAATGTTGTGTCTCATAATGGTGGGAATTACATGCGAGCACGATTGCTTAGCTAGTTAGCTTGTAGATGGGCTTCCCTCATTGATTTAGGCTACGTGTTTTGTACAAGTTAAATATTTAATTAATCTATTTAGAAACAGCAAATTTTTTTATCAAAACAGTCAAATATTTGCCTTATAATATTGGATTATCAGAATGATGGGTAACTTAAGTAGAACAAAGGTTTTTTATCAAAACAATCAATGCTTTCCCATACAGATTGGATCTTATACATTTTACAGTACTTTGTTTCGTTCATTGGGGTTCATATTCTATGTAACTAATCATGTTAGCCAATACCCATTAGTCGAAAACATGGAATGCTGAGAATTCTCCGGTTTACGTTAAGAAGGTGTTTTGCATGAATCTCATGACTGAAATAACCGAAAACAGTTGTAACAAATCCCGTTTTGCAGGAAAATCGGAGCAGATGCTATATGTGTTTAAACTATATAATCATTTTATAATTTTGTGATCTTTAAGCTTCAAAGATAATTTTGACTGCTTCTTTGCAACATGTATACATATCATGTCACTATCAAAACATGATATAATTTAAATTTTTCTTTTGTCTGGGATTGAGTTTCAAGTCTTCTCTTGTGGTCTGCAACAGATGTTTAGTGGTATGGTGCCTTCACATATTTGAGTTATTAGAACCTTCTTCATATTTAAGTACTATGAGAGGGATGCAATTAAGCCGTTAGGGCCCATTTTCAGGACTAGTGTGGTTGGTTCAGGGTAATCTGGAACTGGACTCTTATATATAGTCGTTGTGCTTACCTTGGGCACGCACATGGCCACAATGAAGGACATAAAGGACCCTGTTTTGGTTTTGGATTGAAAATCCGAAGGACGTTATTGTGGTAGTGCATTTTGATTTTTGACTCGTTGTTTTTATTTTTGAGGAAACTGTATTCGATATGCTAGAGTGAGCCATCAATGGGTCAAGTTGAACCGAAACCACTTGTTTTGCTGATCAGATATCTGGATGTTTCATAAATACATTTACATACATGTAGTATTACTTTAAAGGGCTCGTATTCAATATTACCAAAGGGCTACTTTCATTTTGCCTCATGTCTTAATTGGAATCGTGAATTTATAATTGAATTTTTAAACATAAATGACATGTGATATTCATCCATCACATATGAAGAAAACGAAAAGCACAAGAAGCTACGCTTAGAATTACGGAAAAATAATCATTTAATCTTGCAACACCGTAAGGAGTACATGGTAAATTCCTTGTTTGGTCAGACTGGTTTAGATTCATCACTTGTGTAGAAAAACGGTGCAATCAAATACAGATTTGCATTTTCGAGGTTCCTATAAGACGAAGAAGAAATTATTTAAGCACCCTTAAAGCCTGCATTAATATCTAGCGGGAACTTGCACTCCTTCAATGGTGATTTCTCGAGGAAGGCCTTGCACTCTTTGAGCTCCCATTCGGCGTTCTTTACATAATTATTGGATGAAGGGGAAAGTTTGGCTAGAAAGTAGCCCTTGTCATCAGCCGGGCAACTTGAAACAGAAAATGGTTCTTATTCGATCCCGTTGTGGTTTCTTGCCAAACAAGTTATTCTGGCCGCCGCTCCTACATCCGTTCATAATTCGTTAATCTTATGTTCAATGACTGAAACATCTCGTCAGGTCAATATTAAGTTAGCATGACAAATAAGAATGTGTGAATTGATATACCTTTCAGTGGGACGAGTTTAGAGCCGGATTTACAATATATAAGGCCTTGAATAGCAACGGGTTTAGGGACATCGGACTTTGTTGCAGGAGCAACTTCATAAGCATCAACAGAGTCGGGAAAGAGTGATATGGCTACCGACAATAGCAGGATGATCACGGAGAATGTGGTGAGCTTCATGGTATGTTACGTCATCAAATATAAGTAAACAAAACATTGCTACTAATCACAGATGCAAATAAAACATATAAGGTTACTCACATTGTAATAAAAAATAAGAATTTGTATCCAACATTGAAACCAAAAATTAAAAGTTTGTATCCAACATTGATAATAAAATGAGTATGTTATCCACTTTAAAACAAAAATAATAGTACGTTACCAATTTATAAAATAAGTATTTCGATCAAAAATCTCCATTTACTTGGAGAGAAGTGCTTGGCTTACAAAATACCCAAATTGAATTGGACCAATTAAATTAAGAGAAATATATAAGAAAGAAAACAAAGTTAATTTTGATTGGTTTATTTCATAGACAATACTCATTGTATTGTCTGAGGTTGTCCAAATGCAAATTATAAAAAGCAAAGATTATAGATGAAGGCCGCATTGATTGAAAAGTATGATCGAGTAAGAGTATGTTCTATACTTGTATGGTAGTTGGATAACAAAACCAATGATTGTATTCTAGCTCTAATAGTATGAGATCCTTTGATTTGTACTGTATTATTAATTATGTACGATTGGGTTGGCTCATGAGAATTACTGAATTCCATAAATAAATAAAAATGGATGTATGATTATTTATTTATATATATCTAAGAAAGTTTATCTATACTAGTATATAATACATTTAACACTCTCTCTCTTACAAATATTTTAAGACTAAGTAAAGTGGCTTTCACTTACTACTTATTCTTCACTAACTACACTTTTTAATAATAATATATTAAATTTACGCACTAAAGTCTATTTTTATCAATCATTTATTAAATCTACGCACTAAAGTCTATTTTGATTTAGTACGTGTAAAGATTATTATCGCTTAAATTTAATTTTAATTATTATGTAATAATAATGATAATTCCACAATCCAGTCTTCATGCACCTAATGATTTAAACATACCTTTCATTTTCAGGATGCGACATGACAATTGAAATTCTAACAGCGATAACATTTATTATTTGACTGAGCGCTTGTCCTGGTTCAATTATTTATATTTTAATAACTTAAACCTATAAAATAGTGGCCGTAAGTCGTAATGAAGACGGGAATCACATAAAATATTGCCAATTATGAACAATTGATCATGCAGTAATTTATAGTCAGCTATAAAATATTACTGTACTACTGTAATATTTATAGCTAAGGTGGGGTACCCATCAAAAGAGCATTTGTACATCTGTACGATGTCACATATTTATTGCTATATATAGCATTTTGGGCTACAGCCAAAAGAGTGCAATCAACAACTTGATTGGACACCTATAACGTACCACATCAACGCTCATTCCTATATCGTCCTTAAAGATCATTTCATTACTCAAACTTGTCATATCTATGTCTAAATATGTCTCTTACATACACACATAAATACATCGGTTGGTGATAGTTCAAGTGGTATAACCACATACCGCCATCGTAAACGTTTAAATCTCACATGGATCGACAAGTCAGAAGTTTGAATCCATGTGTAAGCACATGTGGGTAATTTGTGGACATATAATATGTCCGGCGTTCATGTAAAAATAGCGGACGCATATAATCGAAGTATGATACTAAGTTCAGGATACCCTCCCGATTACCATTTCTTTCATACATCATATGTATATTTGTGTGTTTCAATATCATATGTTCTTTTCACATCATAAATAACCATATCTTATTTAAGTTTATGTAAATTGACTAATAAAAAAAAAAAAAAAAAAAACCAAATATAGTATCCCTTGGTTACAATTAACAACAATAGAAAAACAGGAACATAACCTCAAATATGCCACTCAACATCAACCAGCTATAGAAGATAGCCACCAGGCCGGTCAACAATGTATTGACCATTTTTACTTTAAAAGAAGACTTCCAGAACGATTACATCATTCAGTAACACTCCTTATGTTCTTTCGAAAAACACATACTAATAAAAAAAAAAGTTATTAATAATATATAATAGACTTATTGATGACATTCAAGCTTGAAATCTGTACATCAATCCAAAAAATTTATTTAGAGGCTCTTTATATCACAATCATCAATCATAAAAATTAAAAGACCCCACCTATTTGGTGTACAAACAAATAAATAAAAAAATTATGTCGATATCTTAAATTATGCATTTGTTTAACTTTAAAAAGGAAATATAGTGGCATGCCAACGTCTCCCAAATAATAGTATGACAGCATGAACACTTTTCAAGGGTAAAAGCGTCTTATCACTTGCAAATTTAAAGAGAGACAAAGATCGTCCGTCCCCACTTTGACCCGCACTCTTCACATCATGTAATTCTGTCACCTTCAACTATTTAGTAATTACAGTTTTGGTCCTTAAACTCATGGTATCCTTAATTTTAAGGACATTCCTCTCCAAATTAAAAGAATAAACTTGCTAATGCTAGGAGACAATATCTAATCCAACCACCCCTAAAAGATAAAGGAACGAAGAGCTGCTAAAATGGATTTATCTTAAGAAGGATATATGCATATATGGAATAATATCCAGATTAATACTAACTTAATAATAGTAAATATATTCCCAAATAATCGCAACCCTATATAAGTAAATTTTTATAATAGACATACACCATTACTCACGGAGCCTATCTCAAGACACCCACACAAGAAGAAACCTTAGATTTTCTACTCTATATATCTATGCATTTATCTATGCATATAACTAAGAATTTAGAATTAAACAAGTTTAATTAAGAATGCTCCGACTTACTAATTGTATACCGAAAGCCATGAATCTCCGTTGTCCAATGGATATGTTGCTTGATGACACTTAATTAACAACCTACCCAACAAGGTCTAATACAACTCGAATGTACTTAATTACTGACCTACAAAATATATATCATCACACAAATAGTACGTCTCTAAACTAATTGTGATTAAAGGAAAAACAAGATGTAGCTGTTTCATCGTTATTACTTCATACAATATACAATTAGAATGGCTTTTGAGAGACTTAAATATAACAAAATGCATCATGGGTCAAGCTAGTTATATACCTTTAATTAATCCTTTATGCATGGAATGATATATTCTACCAAAACCAATACAACTACCAAACAAGAAAAGGCACTCCAAATTCTATTACATTAAAAATTCCATTTTGTGCCCCATATTGTTAAGAAAAAGAAAGGGCACCAAAACGTGTCAAATTAATTAAACTTGTACATCAACTTAACGGCATCGTAACGGCAACGCTAACAGAACTTTTACAACTAAGAACTCCAAGCACTCCCCATGATGCTTTCCGTTGATGATGACCATGTCGACTAACCGGAAAACGATCCTTAGACTCGCCACTCGGGAACAAAGATTTCGACGTATTTTGGACACTCTGCCGGTTCCTTATATCCTTAAGATCCATCTCGTGTGGTACCCTTAATGGGCCCAGCTTAAGATCAGTCCATCTCGATGAAGATGTTTTACTACTTACACTATTACGATGAATCTCAGCCGTTGGTTCATAATTCATCTTGGATTTCCTACTTAACTTCTTGTAATCCAAAGAGTGGCTGTTCCGAACGAGTTGACTCGCAGTTGCTTTGTTGCTTGTGCTCTTTAACTCGCGCATTGACTCGGACCGCCTTCGATGAGCCTTTTTCTTGTTAAGATCTTGATTTTGATCGTTGATGGGAATGAGTTTTCCATCCGAGATCATATCTTCTGCATGAGACATCATGTCTTCTTCGAAAATACCGCATGGTTCGCCTTTAAAGAACTCAAATAAATCTTCGTTGGCAGATGATGACGGATTTCGTTGTAGATGATCTCGAGAAACGGAATCTCGAGCTTCTGTTAGAGGGAAATCAGTGAGTGAAAGTGTTTCGAGTGCTTCTAGTTCTTGATCATCATCATCGTTGACACTCATTTTCACACAGTATAAGTGTGTGTGTGTGTAATTAAATTTGGAGTTATTGATTATGTAATATATAGTGTCGAAAAGGAGTCAAAGAATATGTATAATTTTACGAAGGTATACGTATATATAAAGAAATCGTGTATGATTAACAATATGCATGCACTCAAGATTTATATTTTATAATTATAGATTAATTTGATCAATTGGGATAATATTATATAAATAAAAAAGTGGCTGGGGATAATAGGGTTGGCGACACATAGCCATCTTCCTTGTGGCATATGCTAATGTCACTTTAGCGTGTTCATATTCCTCTACCACCCACGCACGTATAATATTCATATATAATTCACATATCGTTAATTATTTAATTAGTTAATGTCTAATACTAGCTAATACTCTTTATGTCACATGTAACTTTTCTGCAATAATCTTACACTCCATGATAAAAATATATTTATGTAGAAAGCTCATCAAATGAATCGATTATGCTCTAACTCTAGAGCATAAGGAGCCAGTATATTATATATATCCACATAAAATAAACAAATTATTAATTAATTTCATGATATGATAAAATTTAGTGCAAGTTACATCAATATATACGACTTGCCTAAACTATGGTTGTTTGCGTGTGAATACATCACACGTATTTTATTAGTTCTCATTATCGTACGCGTCTTTCTCATTATGTATAGAAACGTTAACACACTTACAATTATGCAACGAAAATAGTTATTAGTGTCGATATCACGCTCACGGCGTAGCATGTCTATCGTTGAAATAAAAAATATGTCTTATATTGGTACGATAGTAGTACGTATAGTCGTATATACACTGTAATTTGTTCATGTGCCTTTATTTTATTTTTATTTTTGAAAAGATTCCTAGCTACTTCTATGCAGGTGCAGTCAATGATCAATTCACTATATATTGTACATTTGTACGTATGAGTTATGAGATAAACTAATGATAATTTCGTGTCCACAAAAATAAGAAAATCAAATCATATGGAATATCAACCAAATATTGTTAATAGTATAATCTTTGTCTAACACATATGAAACAAAGGGTTCCTCAATTTGGTGAAATGGGCCAGCGGGGTCTCAAACCGGTCAAAATCCAATACCCAAATGGTTATGTTTATTTTAGTTGAATTAGTAGCATGTATAGTTGTATACCCGTGTATTATACGGGTTGTTTGATACATAATTTTATTTTATATAATTAAACTTTTTAATATAT
Organism: Pseudognaphalium luteoalbum; assembly: GCA_963422505.1. Lineage (NCBI taxonomy): Eukaryota > Viridiplantae > Streptophyta > Magnoliopsida > Asterales > Asteraceae > Pseudognaphalium > Pseudognaphalium luteoalbum. Next base: position 116,841,477 of record OY730196.1, on the reverse strand, counting down.
AAATTGTTTGACATGATATTTAAGTTATTTTTTCCGTGATAGCATAAATTTTGAATACCAATTTTTAAATTGAGAGGAAATAAAAAGACTTAGTTGACAAATTGAAAAATGAAATCATTAAAAGATATTCTATAGTATATTTATATAAAATAAGATGTATGATGAATGAATATCATTATTCAATTTGAATAAATTTTATGTTGAGGAAGTAAGTGCAAACATATATTATACTCCGTATTTATTGTTGTTATTATTATAATTTAGCTATTGATAAAGTAGCATAATATTAATAATAATAATAATAACAATAATAATAATAATAGTAATAATATATATGATTGTATTCAACTACATTTCAAATATAACTATATTACACATCTAGACCTATTTTTTGTCAATGATCAATTGATCATGTATCTCAATTCTCATCCGATAAACCATATGATAGAAGCTATAACAACTCACTATTATGATTTTAGTATTGTCCATTCATGATAAGGGGGATCGGTATATCAACATTATATTTGCATACTCAACAACAATGTATTAACAAGCATATAATAATAACAATTGTTGGTGATATTTACTTATAAATAACCATATGTAATGTAATGGGTAATAACCTACTTACGAATAATTAATGTTAGAAGGGCACTCCCATTGGTTAAACTGACACCGTCAAGGTCACCACCCAGTGACTTTGGCCCATCGGTTGGCAAAATTCGAACATCCAACATACGATCAGTTTATTTATTTGTTTATTATAGAAAACGAAAAAAAAAAAAACATTGATAAATGTGAGTTTAAAAAAAATGAAGAGATCAATCATTCATAAGAAAGTCCTTGGTCAATTTAAAAAGAAAAAAAAAACTGATGTCACAAAATGACCAATCGTGGTCTGTCGATGGTAGTGTCCTAAAACCACACGGTAGTAAGGAGGTGTTTGGATTAGCTTAAATAAGCACTTATTCGTTTATTTGCTTATTTTGACAGCAAATAAGCAGATCCAAACACTTTTCTAAAAACTGCTTATCTGCTTATTTACTAAGAAATAAGCACTTAAAAACAAGTAAGGGGTCACATACTTATTTTTTAAGCACATAAATGCTTATAAATAAGTTAATCCAAACACCCCCTAACATTGGTTTTGCTAAATAATCCTGAAACAAACTAGTAAAATAACTCAGTATAGGCTTGTAAAGATGTAAATTAATTAATTAATACAAATACGGAGTATAAAGTAAGGGGTGTTTGGTTAATATACGTCACAATGTACTATTGTTTGCCTCTCATTAAGCCTTAATTTAAACTAGCGTATCAAAATCCTAATTACAAACAGAGCCCAAATCCAAATCAAGTTTGCCGTTCGAATCCATCAACAATATCAAAACTATTTGTGACTTACAGTTTGATTAACTAATTCGATAACCAAACAAACGAGCAAATTAGTAACTGCAAATTTTGATATGTAACATAGAAGAAACATTGGCACTAACAAATCGTTTATCAACTTCCAATCAAAACATTACAATACAAATCCAACTTAACCACCAAATCCATAAAGAGTACGTCCTTGACGCTTCAAAGCATAAACCACATCCATCGCTGTTACTGTTTTCCGGCGAGCGTGCTCAGTGTAAGTAACGGCGTCACGAATCACGTTCTCCAGAAAGATCTTCAACACGCCACGTGTCTCCTCGTAGATAAGACCGCTGATACGTTTCACTCCGCCTCTTCTTGCCAACCTTCTGATCGCAGGTTTAGTGATACCTTGAATGTTGTCACGGAGGACCTTACGATGTCGTTTTGCTCCTCCCTTTCCTAATCCCTTCCCTCCTTTGCCTCTTCCTGACATTTTCCCCTAATTTGATTTTTGATTTTTGTTTGATTTCTGTTGATGTTTGTTAGGGCTTTTGGTGGGTATAATATAGGGGTGCGGGTGACGAGTATGATTTTGGTTTGTACGTGGTGTGTTATGGACCGTTGGATTGCGGGGAAAGAAAAGGAATGATTACCGTCCGATGGTAATCCATGTTTGATCAATGAGTCCTTTTGATTGGTTGATTGATTATAACAGGATCGGTAGACACGTGAGGAATTTTTGCTACAGTGTAGTTTTGTTTTAATTTTAACTTTAACATTTTTATTTTGTATTTTGCTAAACAAAACATTTAGGGCTCTTGTTAATCTATCTATCTTATATATTAAAAGAAAAATTTTGAAAGAATAATAACCATTAAATGGAGATTAATAATTAAAATCTAGTCATTCATTTATTTAATGACATCATTAATCTCATTTTTATGTGACTAAAATACTAACATACCCTTTCATATTTACAATATACACCTTTCAATATTTACAATATAAAACCTCTATTTATTCTTTAATCGTACATAATCCTTCAAATATTTTATGGAAATTTTAGTTTAATAACTACTTTATTGTTTCTTTCATAATTCAAACTCTTCCTATAATTTTATTTATTTATTTATTTATTTCATGAAAAAACCCCAATAAGTTATGTTCAATTTTAAAAAATTCATGACTTCATTCAATCGGTCAGTGATTTAAATTCTTATATGATCATTTTTTTCAAAAAAAAATTTAATCAATTTCTAATTTACGATTCTTAGATTATATATGTCAATGAGTCGGATTTCAGCGGTTTATATGGTAGACTTTGTTAATATATTTAGCCTTTCAAAAAAAAATAATTGATTAATTAATTTCTCTTTGGCCACTAATTTCTCTATATCTCGATTTACATCCCTAAAATAATTTACCATTTAATCTTCTAAGGCTGTGTTAATGTCATTCGGATAAGTAGCGTCTGTATTTGAGTTGTCATATTTTATCACCTTTTGTCAAAGTTAAAAAGTCAAAGTAATGCATTATAATACAAATAAAAAAAGGATATCATATACAATATTATCAATAATTGGTTAATTAATTTATCTTTTGCCACTAATTTCTCTATATATCGATTTACATCCCAAAAATAATTTACCATTTAATCTTCTAAGGTTGTGTTAACGTCATTCGGGTCAGTAGAGCCTGCATTTGAGTTGTCATATTTTATCATCTTTCGTCAAAGTTAAAAAGTCAAAGTAATGCATTATAGGTTGTTGATTTAAATTACAAAGAGTAAATTAGATGGACGAAAACCACCAATGCACTAAAAAGCGTTATTTTTTAGATACAAAATAGTATTTACCTGCTGAACCGGTAAATTCGCTTATTTAAAAAAACATATATGTACGATTTTAAATAATATAGTATTATTAAATATTAATACAAATAACAAAGTAGTATCATACACAATATTGTCCCTATCAATTAATTAATTTATTTGGACTCATCAATCCAAAATCTATCACAATTCAAATGCTTAACACATTTTTCACTTAAGATTAAAACAATAAAAACTGATGTACCATACACCAACACCAAAACGCTTATTAAATTCGTATAACACATCCATATAAGACATATCATAAAGTCAACCCGCAAATTTTGCGGGTCCTAAACTAGTACAATTATACATGCATATTTTATTTGTACATTTAAATTAAAAACTAGAAGTCAAAGGAGAGAGAAAATTAGTTATCATTTTAGTACAATTATTCAAGCTTATCTAAAAGGTTTATCAAGAGCTTTAAGGGTTTTGTTTAGCAAAATCCATTTATTTTTGGTAACCGTAAATTTCAATTTCTACTTTTTAACTTTTGTAACATTCTTATATCATATACATAATTTTTTATAATTTAAATACCCATTTCATTTCTTTTACCATTAGATCACAACTTAAAACGCGAATAAAAAACATAAAACATACAAGTTTATTCCCACATAACGCGAGAATTATAGTAATTTCATATAAATTGTTTATCTTTTTCAAGATATTCACATTGTTACCACAAAATCAATACATAACTTTTAAAAACACATGCACTCAATTAAAATCAAAAACACTTCATCAACGTACTAATACACTATTAATTTTTTACAAATTCTCTTAACTAGTGTATATATTTGTATAGTTAATCAAGGGATCCAATTAATCAAGAGTGTACATTACATGTGAGTATAACTCCTTAAAGGTTGATTTTTTATTTTCGATAAATCATTAAATTAAATCCAACGAAATCTTCCTATAAAGGATGATTTCTTATTTTTGATAAATCGTTAAATTAAATCCAATCCCACGAAATCTCCGATAAAATGCAATTAAGTTGATTTATACTCTTTTTTGAAAAGTAAAGCCGTCAAACTATTTTTGTGATTAATACGGAGTAATCAGTAAGGTAATTTTAATTGTTTTGAGGATCTAGCGTAACTAACTAATGTTCTAATCAACCGTTGGAATCATTAACGAAATTAAATTAATAACTAGCGAGTCGTATAGATAGAAAATAGAATTAATCAAAAAAAAAATCTAGAACACTTTTAGCAATACAGAGAAAATGGAACCTCGCCGTAAAACCATCGCGATGACGAAACCTCCACCGGATGACGTTCTAATGTATCACATATTACCGAGGCTACCGGTCATTTCTATATTCCGTTTCAAGTGTGTTTCAAAACAATGGAACTCATTCATAACTACGACAACAATGTTTGAAAAGTTGCATCTCAGCCACATAACCCAAGAAGGTCATCAAAACCCTAACAAACTAATCCTCTTATCTACCACAACACCACCTAAGTTTCGCACCATCGACTGTGAAGCACATGAACTCGGTTTAACCGGGATCCGCTCTTTGCCGTTCAAAACATATCCTGAAAATATGAGGTTATTAACATCTTTACACGGACTGGTATGTGTACGTAGGTATAAAGTGTCAACATGGTTATGGACGATACATCCATTTAATTTTATGGAATCCTTTGACCGGTGAGTATAAGATGTTGTCTAATGCTAACAACCTGTGACGTGATCACTGGAAAAGCGTTTGGGTTGTACTATGTCTCTTTTGAAGATGACTATAAGCTTCTACATGTAACTGAAGATAATGATGCGTATATATATTCGTTGAAATCGGACTCATGGAGGATGATATATCTACCGGCAGACTTGGGAAAAAAAACTTCTCGGTCTACTACAGAAATTGGAAGCCAAGTATTTGGTTGGATGATAGTTTATATTTTTTAAAACAAATCGAGGGAGGATTATGGAGTTCAACGCATTTTGATATTATAAGATTTGAACCAAAGACAGAAAAGTTCACAAAGATAGAAGTTCCTGATTTTGAGAGATTATCGTCATGATGTTTGAGTTACAAGGTTGTAAGAGGCAGCATTCACTTAATTGTGTTGAGTGCAGTTGGGAAAGATGGTCGTGTAGAGTGGCGTATTGAATTTACGAGTATGGAAAGAGATGGAGATTGGAAGGAGGTTGCAAGTTATTGGCGTTGGGAGACACCGTGTTCGTGGCATGAGATGAAGCAGTCCGTGCACTTGATGAGCGATGGAATTTGGCCAAGGCATTGCAGAACTATAGATGAAGCATACTCAGGTACGGATGATAGTGATGAAGAAGGAGTCCCTACACGTGAAATGGGTTATTTTTACAGAGTAGATTGGGAGAATAATACTAAACCCGAATTATGCTCAGGTATCATTGATAGAGTATATATCCGTGCATTGGAAGGTAAACACATTGAAACTTTTGTGTCACCCAATTGATACATGAAGTAACAACTTCATTGAAGTGTTATGCTTGGTTTTACCTAGTTTGTTCTTTTTGTTTTCTATGTAACAAACTACTCGTATCTCTGTTGCTGCTGTGGAACTATCAGCAACGGACAACATGAGTATTTAGGCATTTTTATCGTCTTCAACTACTACACTACACCAGTGCATGTTAGCTTGAAGTGTGCATAAATGCATGTCAATCGACTTTTGTACACATTGATGGGCACTTACAGTTGGTTCACACTGAAAAAGGGTATTTTACAGTCTGCTAAAACGGATTAAAGATCATTATACAGGATGTCTCTTGTAGTTGTCATATCAGTGTACCTAAATCCTAATATTACATTTTATGACAAATACAGTTCTGTTATTACAATTGTTGTATATATTCATAAAAAGCATCATCCAATAAGTTACAGACTTTAAAGTCAGGACGATGACTTGCAACTACAATTCTGCCATTTCAAACTTTAAATATCAACTTACATCTATTTCTATAGCTAACCCAATATCAAAATCTTTTATTACCTTCAGTGTCAAAGCCAATTACTTTTTAGAAACGCTGATTTTGTTCTCAATCAAATATTGGGCTTATATGATTATGTTGCTGATAGCACCGATTGACATTCAATATCATCAAAATCAAGCTAGTCTCTCATGAAACAATAAAACCAGTCCAATTATCAACTCCATTCGTTAAGGCCTACATAACTACGTTTTACAAAGCAATGTACAAAATCATGAAAAACAGTTAAATTACCGAACAGATAATCAATTTATTTGTAGCATTAGCATTTAGCAAACATATGCCTCCAAAGCAGAGAGCATAACTAGCATTCAGAGCATCAAATTCAACAACACTGAATTATATATTCCAATTACTAAATCTCACTGATCACGTAACATTGAACAATTTGAGACATTGATCCAAATATTCAATAACTGAATTTAACAAAACCTGAACTTAAGTGGGCTACAAAAAATTGATTCAAAATAAAATGAAATCACACAATAACCTAAATGCAGTTAAGCTACTGATTAACATTTTCAATAGACAAATTGCATACGAAATTTGTTAAAACGAAAGTAATATTTGTATCAAGACCTTCAAGTACAATGTGATATCACCTCAGGAACCTAAACAGAATATGAAACCCTAACCCTAACTTCTAAATCACAAACCCTAGAAACATTAAATCAACAAATTAACCACCGAATCCGTAGAGAGTACGTCCTTGACGTTTCAAAGCGTAAACCACATCCATCGCCGTTACTGTTTTCCGACGAGCGTGCTCAGTGTAAGTAACGGCGTCACGAATCACATTCTCTAGAAAGATCTTCAACACGCCACGTGTCTCCTCGTAAATAAGACCGCTGATACGTTTCACTCCCCCTCTTCTTGCCAACCTTCTGATTGCAGGTTTAGTGATACCTTGAATGTTGTCACGAAGTACCTTACGATGTCGTTTTGCTCCTCCCTTTCCTAATCCCTTTCCTCCTTTCCCTCTTCCTGACATTTTTAATTTTTCTCTCTTTGAAAACTGAATTTAATTTGAGTTTTTTGTTGTTGATAAATGGGTACGATTTGTGTGTTTATATATGGATGAGATGTGTTTTAAACCGTTGGATGGCGGGGATAGAGAGATAAAGACTACCGTGCGATCGGAATCCGTGTTTGATTCATGAGGTGTTTTAATTGGTTGATTGCTAATAGCAGGATTGGTTGCAACATGTGAGAAGCACGTGAGAAGCGAATGTTATAACTCCGTATTAGTTTTGATAAATATTATATTTTACCTCAGGTTTAATAATACTC